>JAUZNJ010015807.1:0-43284 GCA_034780135.1 Jordanella pulchra
AAGTTACACCTTTTGAATGCAATTACTGAAATAAATCTACTTTTTCATGGTATTCTAATTTTATGACCAGCACCTGTGTATATATAACATTTTTCATGAATTTACTGTAGACATTTTCCTGGGGTTGCTTTTCATCTTGACCTAATACTGCTGTCAGTTAGAAAACTGCGCCCCTGATGCCCCGATCAATACTGAAATGACCAGAAAAAAAAAAAAATACATATATAGAAATACAAAGATGAGATAGAATTAAAGGAGTTGTGAGGGAATTCAGTGGCCATTGAGATGTAGTTGGGGAGTTTTGAATGACTCAGTAGCCCTGCCACACTCATCATCAGTTTATTGCTGGAGGGTAAATACAGTATGCTGAGCTTTTGGGAGCATAAGTAAAAAGCTGAAGGAATCTTTAATACATTTATGACAAAGCTGCAGCATACCTGAGTGATAATTTTGCCCAATCCTTATTTGCTGCCTTCTGTCCCATTCTCATACATAATTTTTTCTTGAAGCTTTTTATTGATCTAACCTCCCTTATTCTTTCTGTAAGTGTGAGCATATATATATATATATATATATATATATATATATATATATATCTAAGCAAGTGTGTAACGGTTGGGATTTCTATAAGATCATGACTTTAAAGCAGTCTATATTCCCAGCAGGGGTAGAAACCCAGGTGTAGAGTACAGGTGGCATGACTGCTAAGACATCCTGGCGATGACAGACCCATCTTTTTCCCTCTCCTGCCCTCAGTTTCTCTCCTATATTTACCTTTTCTGTGTTTCTCTTTCTCTCTCAGTGTCCACATCGTAACATATACCCCCGCCCCCCATTTGCCTCCTCTTTACAGGGGGAGCGGTGTTCCTTCTCACTGCAGATGTGGTTTTACTTCCTGTGTGGACTTCGTTGCGACCTTTGGGCAGTCCTTCCATCAGAGTTGGCCAAGGATGTGCTTGGGTTTGTGCTGACAGAGACTTTACAGTTGTTGGTGCAAAGATATTCCAGGGTCCGTGCTTCCTACAAGAGACACCTACAGATTAGGTATTTCAAAAATTTAAATAAGCCTGCAAAAGATATAAGTAACATAACAAAAAAACAATTCATCAATAGAGGTACTGCATCGAAGAGTGGGTTGAATTTCAATGGATAGGGTTGCAGAATCTGTAGACTTGAGTTCAACCAAATGTCTAAAATTCATTTACCCCTTTTAGTCTTTTTTTTTTTTTTCTCTTTTTTAAAGGCTGGTTGCTCATTTGCAGTCATGTTTCTCCTTCAGAATTTAAAGATGGTGTATTTAAACTGCTTTGAGGCTTTGTCAGAATTTCTCTAAGGAATTAAAAGTTATAAGAAGTTGTCTGCTGTAGATCCTTCTCTTGATTTATCATTTGGGGGTAAACATAGATTAGACTTGTCCAAAACATACAAAGACCGACTATCTTTAAAGAACTCCAGTCTCAACAGCATCACAGCAGGTTATGCAAAAGCTATTTAATGATCCATCATCACATTTACACCACTCTGCTATTTGCAGTGAAGCTGACAATTGTTTTACACCAAATGGAGGAAGGCATTCCACCACCACTGATCTTTCTGTATAAAACGAGCTTTGAAAAAGGAAAAAAAAAAGATTCCCAGTCAAAGAAACTGAAGTTAATAAATGAAAGAGAGTATATGAAAAGTAAAAAAGAAGATATTTAAGTGACGTTGTCGATGTTTTACTTTGCCATATGTTTATTTTAGGAGTTTCTGTCAATGAAAACACATCTCATACTATTCTTTTTTTTTTTTTCTCATACTATTCTTACAGTTCCTCACTGCCTCCTAACTCAGGTTCTCATATAAATAAATGTTGTTTTTTGTTTAGCTGTCGTCACATCTGTCAAAAGCAGATGTGACGACAATTAAGGGGTTGGTAGGATAACATCTTAGAAAACTTTTTGAGAGAGAAGTTTTTGTAATATGGTCTTAGACTGGCTTTTATCTTTAGACACGAGTACAGCAAATCTGCATTTTACTAAAATGAAGTTGCCAAAAATTGAGCAGGCTTGTTGTCTTTTGTCAGGTGTTGTCTAAAGTGTGTTGTCGGTACCTTTAGTAAATTTTCATCCTTTATGTTGCAGTTCTTAAACACATGGATGAAACCAACAGTAAGAAAATTATAAGAAAACATTGACATAAATAAAAATGATGCATAGATGTTAAATTCAGCAGATTGTTGACATAGGGTCTGGTTTATGTTTTCTGTAAATATTTAGGACAGTTGGAAGGTGTGAGGTACAACTAAACAGGGATTTTTTGCAGCCTCTCCAGGTCTGGCACGTCTAAAACACTCATGGATACTTTGATCGGTTCGTATCAGGTCACCGTTGCATGCCTTTAAGAAGATAGAAGTTAATGGACTGAATCTGTGACCATTTAAGGGACGGTCTCTGTGCTTTTTAACTATGAACACTAGGGGCAACATTCGTCATTAAGCTTGAAATTCAGCATTTACTCACTTTATACGAGCAAAATGATATTGGATTCTTTTATTCCACACTGAACCATTGTCATGTACTTTTATACTTCATATAGCCACACATCTGTGTGAGTTGATCTGTTGTTATTCATGCTTTCACCCTCTATGCCTCTCTCCTGTTTAAGGTGTGATATTACAGCAGTGTTGCTCTATGTGGAGCACCTCTTGTGGAGTGTCGCCAAAAATCCAGAGGACATTATTTTTATCAACCCTTCTTCAGAAATGACCATTATAGGAGGTGCCTCAGACTGGCCATACCAAATCCACAGCCTGTGTGACCAGCTACTGAATGTCCTCCTAGTTGTTACAGCACCAATATCTTTTGTGCATAGGTTAGTACTATGTTTACAATAAGTTTGTGAAATCTAACTGAAAAGCAGTAAAGCCTAGATGTTAGGCTGGGGGTGAAGGCTGCCATTAGCAAAGCTGTTTGGCCTCCAATAAATAGACATCTGGTAGCGATTTTTTTCAAAACTGTCATTTGTCTGTTTAATTTAAATTTCTGTAGAACGTTTATGAAAAGTGCTTCAAAGGAGTCAGCGCCCCATCGGCCCGGAAGGCCTGTTGTACGATGGCTTAATGCTATCAACCCTGACCTCTTCACTGAACAGATCATAAGGTATGGAAAGATTCTCCATGATGTTTTCTATCACACATCATTTCACAAGTACTGCGCTTACATTTGTACGGATAGATTATTAGCTACAAACTTCAATCAACATTTCAGTCACAAACCAACACTAGTAGCTCAAAGGGGAAGGATTTCTTTCTTCAACCGGATGCAGTTAAAGGAAGATGAATGGAGCTGAATGCAGGACAATCCTGGATGTGATCCCAGTACAATCTGAATATAACGTTTGACTTGTGCAATAACCTTTATGCAGGAACAGTAACCCAGAGCTACAAAAGACGGGCTAGGACAGAGCTGTAGGGTTGAACAAGTGTTTGAATGGTCCAGTTAAATTTTAGACTTATGTTTTGATTTAGAATCTGTGCAAAGACTTGGACTTCATTATGTACACACTCTATTGAAATTAACTGAGATTTAGCTATTGTGCATAAAAGGATAGGAGAAGAAATCACAGTCTCTAGATTAAGAAAAAATCCTTTGAGATCTACTCAAAAGGTGTTGCAGATGTAAATGCTGCATGAACAGCATGCCACAATTTTTATTAGTAACAAATACGAGATATTTTGTTAGTTTTTCTCGTATAATTCAAAGAAAAAAGAATGTAAAAAGGCCCAAGGGGTATTAATACTTTTGCGATGCACCATAGATGATTGTTCAGGCTTCAGGTCTGCCCTGATATAATGCAGATGAAACTAGCATTGCCTCTCAGTCGTAACATTGTTGGTTATGGGATCTTTACATGGGAGACATCAACAAGCTGCACAGGTGCATTATTTGTCTACGTTTGTGTCCGACTGCTGTTGTAAGCCTTGCAGTCAATCACTCTTGCACACATTTATCTCCACTCTCCACCGCTCTCGCCTCTCCTGTAGCCAGAGGTGATGTCAGTGGATGCTGGCGGAGCACAAATCAAACAAATCCCCACTTAAGTATTGTGGATCTGAAGTTATTTTGTTTTTATGGCCTCTTTATTTCTTTGGTCCCATGTACTGCTTTGATGGGGGGATGCCAGAAGCCCGACAGATGGCCCATAGCCAGAATCATAGGTCCGCATCTAGAAACTAACTGGCAAATCTTCCCACAGTCCTTTTAAACACTGACATGTATTAAATGAAAATTTTAAATCACCAAATAAGTTAGGTTTTGTGTCTCTCTTCTTTGCACTACTCTGAATTATGCTGTCTGTGTGCCTGCGTATGTTTACGTTTGTGTGTTTCGGACTGCGTAAGCTGACCCTGCCCTGTAGATTTATCAGAGCACTTAAATGAGGACTACTTATGGATTTGCAGCCCCAGTGACATCATAAATTGTGCTGTCAAACTAAGGCATAGTTTTCTTCAGTCAAGCAGCGGGGTGCTCCCTTCTCTAGCCTTTCGGCTCAGATGGAACGGCTAATTTCTGGGCAGACACCCCCTCAATGCGCTGCCTCCCGCCTCTTTGCTCTTAAGACCAACTCTGTCCACTCTTTCCATTAGATTTTATTGAGATGTATAAAGTAACATGCAGGCACACATGTCAGCGTGCTCTCACACTTGCGCGCACACAGAACCACAGGCAAAGGCTCTGAACACACTGAAACCTTTCGCACACACTAAGGATATGGCTCATTACTCACAGCTGGCTGCAGCCTCTTGGTTATACAAAAGATGTAGGAGGGGGGTATTGCTGTATATTCATGTATTTGGCTGTCCCCCAAATGTTAATTTGCTTTTAGCTGGACAAGATTAGAGCAAATTCCTTTTTGTGCACAATATAAGCAATGGAGAGTTAGTACATTTTTGACTAAGTTTAAATTAGCAGAGAACAGCACTGAAAATAATGACTGTTTTGTCATCTACCAGCTGTTTATTCTCTCAGTCTGTGTTTCAGGATTTCTGCTCTTGCTTGTTTTTTTCTTCATTTCATGAACCTTCATCTCCTATATGGTCTCTAGCTAAAAGGATTTCAATCTGAATACTCACCTGACACTGCAGAACTGTCAACTTTTTTCTCCTTTATCTCTCTCCTATCTCTAAGAGATGGCCTTGTGGGTGAGACAGCCTTGGCATGCCTCTTAAAGCTTCTGACCTCTGACCCAGGATGCAGTCCCAAGCTGCTGCTGCGGATGCTGCTTCATGAAGATTGTCACCTGCCTAGAGTACTCCTGGAAAATTCCTGTGAGTCTTTTATTTCTGTTCGAATTGACTTGAAACTATCGGACTTGAGAGGGCTGTTGTTTTCTGTACCGTTCATGCTTAGCCATCCATTTTCAGGGACGAAAACAAAAAACAAAATACTTTTATTCTCTGATCTCTTCCGTTTTATATCAGTGTGATTAACAAAATGGATACCACAGGGGACATATGTGGGAAATGTTTATTGGAATTCTAATTATAGTGCTCTAATATCTTAAGCTAGTTATATAGACTGTAGATGAACCCCATTTATTTTATGAAGTTATCATCAGCATCTTTGCTATCATCATCATTTTCACCTTGGTCATCATCATTACTAAATCAATAGAGCACAGTGATAAACACTCTGCTGGCCCAGGCAGAGCACATACTCTGACCTTTAAAGATTTTTTTCTCTTCCCTCTTTTCTCCTCCACATGGCAACAGTCTAACCTTTAAAGACTGTTGTGCACTCGCACATTAATTCACATTATAGCGACCTCATTAATAACAACTCTCTCTGTCTTGTTCTCTCGCTTGGTCTGAGCCTGACTCAGAGGCTCCGAGATGCGTCTACTCGCACGCCGCCGTAAATCAACACTAGAAGCGCTGACTCTTGCCTGTTATCTGGGGTGACGGGATAATTAACCAGGACACAGACAGACAGAGGGAACAGCTTGACTGGAATGTCATCACCGCAATAAGACAATGCGCTTCTCCATATGTTTTGGGCATTTCTCTAATGATTACAGAAAAACCTCTTAAATGTTGAATTCAAAGCCACCTTGGCTGTAGTCTTTACATGAAACAGTTTCAGTTCAGTTTAATGTTAAAAATCTGCTGCCACTGGGGCCAATTTTTAAAATTGGGTTGCTTTTTTTTTTATTATTTTTTTTTACTAGTTTTATTACATGTTGATATTACGTTTTAGTAACATACTGCTATATTTAAGAGATAACAATCAGTGGCAGTTGTTGATATTGCCAAAATAATCTCAAGTTCTGGGTGCTGTTATGCCAGGAGAAGCCATGAGGGTGGAAAAACAATCTGTCAGCTGCACCGTTGGTGAGCACAGGACCCCAACCTGTATTGTGAAAGGAAATCTGGCTGCACACCAAGACTAGCTACTTCTTCTGTCCTGAACCAAAAGGGCATTACATTGTTATGCAACAAATGAGAGATGTGAATTACTGAAATGCATCATTTCACTATTTTTCAGAGTTATTCCAAATAGTATTAAATTAATATCATTCTTTAAAACAACACTCCATTATTACAATGTGGGAAATGCTGTTTTATTCAATTATTACAAATGTATTACAAATAGAAAACCAAAAAAAAACAAATTATATTATTGTCAGTAATGCTGATTCGTTTGTAGATCCACTTTTGGTAACATTTGCAGCCTGACGTCTTTTTGAAATTAATGCCGCCAGCTTTGCACTGTTTGGCAGTTTAACCCATTCCTGCTTGCTAAATCTTGGTAGCTAAAGCTTAAGATCCATCAGGGCAGATGGGAGACTTCTGTGCACGGCCATTTTCTGATCTCTCCAGAGATGGTCAGCCTTGAAATGTAGCTGTTATTTTTACAATGCGGTTAAAGGAGTCACAGCAGATCAGTGAGTGTTTCCTCAGTGTGTTGAAGGCTAGATTGAAGGCTTAAGTGAGTTCACACCTGTATGTGGAGCTGTCTGGACACAATCAGATCAACGAGTGCAGTTATTTGTGCCAGATGTGAAGGGGCTCTCTCAGTACTTTTGCAATTTAACAGCTTCTCAAAACTGAAAGTCACACTGCGTCAGGTAAGCACAAACACACAGTCTTTTTTATTATCCATTGTGTGCCTGCTTCCAATTACAGCGGTTTGTGGAAAGGACTCTTGTGACTGCTTGACTGGTTGTCCGGAAGATAAACAGGTGCCTCTGTTGGCTATGTATCAAGGATGAATAAGCACAGAGACAGAAAGGGGGGGGAAAGAGAAAATCAGCTTAAAAAACGAAAAAAAAGCACACTGGAGTCATTGTGTGCTGCAGGAGACGTGGAAACTCCACAGAGATGTGCCAGCACACTGACATCTGTTTTTCTGAAGTCATCTACTGCTTCATAATGGGATCATTATTAAAAGGCACCTAGTTAACCTACCTTGCTCTCCAGCACTCAGAGTAGAAATTAATGTTAGTCAACCCTGTTTCTTTGGCCCACTGCAGTCACAGTAGTGATATCCATAACACATTCCCCTTAAGGACCAATTACCAGACGAGCAGCGAACAAGATGCCTGTCTGATCCATATAATGCTGCATAATGTGCAGAGTCTCTTTACAGTATCTTGGGTTCATGTGAATCAAATGATTATGAAGGAGCAGGAACTTCGGTGTGCAAATCAGTTTTTATGTTGGCTTTAAGTGACACCATACCTAAATATGCAGGTGGCTGATCTGTCACTACAGTGCAGCTTCTAATTCTGCCTTGTCATTTTAAAAGAGTCCAGCCTTGGCCCTCCATTACTGCTCAGTGTGCCCTCATTGATTGCTGCCTTGCATACAGTCTCCTACAAATAGTTGTCATCTCTCACACTGCAGACTGACAGACCGCTAGATGTCTGCCACCTCTGAAGCAGCGGGCCTTTCCTCAGCATTCCCTGTCAGCCGAACACACACACACACACACACACACACACACACACACACACACACACACACACACCCAAACACACATTCAGAAGCACACAAATCACATTTATAGACATCCATATGGGTTTTACAGTCACACGCACCTCCATCTTCAGCCAGCTCAGACAGCAACCCCCACAAGGACACCCTGTCAAAACCTCTTCCTTTTCACTTCCTGTCTCCGTGTTCCATGGATCCCACAGCCAGGGGCTTTGAAATCTGTTTCTTTTTCATTTTTTTTCTATCTAACACAGATGTGGGTCCCCCCCATGCTCCATGCTGTGTTTTGTACACCCTTTCTGTTAACATGTGTCAGGCAAGGCTGCTTTGACATTTTCCTAGTGGATGAGTGTGTTTTGTTCAAAGAAATTAAGAAGCTTTATGTTTCTCTCTATCTGTCTTTCTATACATACCTACATAAACTGGATATTCTTTACAACGATAATTCAAACTTTATCATGATCTGGTTTTTAGGTTGGCTTTCTTCTTTTTTATGTTAATTCTGTTTTTTATTTGTAAAATCCTCCAGAATATCAGCATCTCATCAGCTCAATGTCCTTTTTAATATCCAGACATCTATGTTTTATTACAGGAGTGTCTCATTGGGTTAACTTTGGTTGTTTTTTTTTTGTTTTGTTTTTTTTTCAGATTTTTGTCAGGAGACTGACTCAGAAATGTCTACTGGGAATTACAAAGCAGGAGATGACTTCATAGTTGCTTTGTTCAACTTCTTCTCCTGCCTCAATAATGTTCCCAAAGCTTTGACTCAGGCTCTTCAGCCATACCTGGAGGGAACACACATTTGGAAATATTTCTACACACTGGCAGGTAAAATCCATTGGTTGAAAAACTGTGGTAATATATCTTGCCTCCAAACTTTCAGATGCATAGGTACTGTATTGGGGTCAGATTTTGCATATGTGGGTGAACCCGTAGGTAGCTGACCTGGTTTCCCTTCTATCTTTCAGCCCCATTTCCTGTCAGAAAGACTTTTTAAGGCCATTAGTGCACCTTCCTTCCAAAAAAATAAAATAAATAATTATATTTAAAGGTAAATTTTATATTAGGGTTCTAGCAAAGCCCATGAAATTGATTCCTATATATGTATGTATGTCTTTTTATTTTTGTAAATGTAAATCAATCATATTTGAGTGTCCTGGCATCAAAGAAGGAATTATTAAAACAGTCACATTAAATTAACCTTTAGAATCAAAAGAAAATCCAATTTGATCATTGGTCTCAGAGGTAGGGCTCTTGGATACTTGCAACATGTCATATCTAATACAAAAATGTAAAAAGAAATCTATAGAAATTAGACATACATTGCATAGTTGACTTATAATTAAGATAAGAAATGTCTTTATTGCACCACAATGATAAAACCTGGTAGTCACAACGATAAAACTATCAGACAAGACATAAAAAGTGTGTTCAGAAGACAAAAAATAATAGAAAAAGATAACTATTTGAAAAGTAAGCCATACGCAAGAAGAAAGGAGACACATCTCGGGCGGGGGGGAATCGATGAAAAAGAGAAAGGCAAACAAGCCAGTTAACAGAACAATTTGAAAAGCTGTGCAATAAAAACAGTTGTGAAAAACAAATACGTTCAGAGTGGCTAAAATGACAAAATGACCCATTTTCAGGGGAGTGTGGATAATATTTTAGTGTTTGATGCTTTGTTGTCCTTACAATGCCTTAGAATTATTATTTGTTTCTGTTGTGAAATAAATCATTGGTATAATTTTCATATGACCCTCAGTGCGTATTGTTTTTGTGTATATACTTATACTTAGATGAAAGGTTTTGATATAACAGCTGACTGGAGATGAGGTCCTGCTTTTGTCACTATTCTATCAGCAACTATTGGCAGAGTAAATTATTTGCAGATACATTTATTTGCAGAAGATTCATATGGGGTACAAACACTTTCCTGACCTTTGTTCAAACAGCTGTTTCCTAAGACCTGTGGTTTGTGCTAAATTAAACAACATCAATTAATGGTTATGGGTAGTGTTTTATACTGTCTAAAGATCCCTGGAATATTTTATGAAATTTACTACGATTATAAGGTGATTTTTACATTCATTGTGCTTCCTGTAACTCCACACCACAGACATGTAAATTGCTGAGTCTTTTCCACAACATCTTTACAGAAGAATGGTGTTGAAAGTGCAATTCAATTCAGTTTGTTCATATAGCCCCAATTCACAACACATTTAATCTCTGGACAATTCAACCAGATGATACAGTTTGATTGTTTCAAAGTTTTCTAAGGAAAACCAACTGACTGCATCGACTTGTTGACTCGACAGCAATCTCTCCCTTCAAGCATGCATGTACCGACATTGGAGAGGAATGTTTCTTTCTGTCCCTTTTGACAGAAAGAAACCTCCAGCAGAACCAGGTTCACTGTGAGCGGCCTTCGGCTGAGGCCGACCGGGGTTCAAGAAGATAGAAGCAGACTTACAGATTGAAGTAGAGATACAAAGGGTTACTGTTTAATAGCTCAACAGGTGGACCTGTCCAGGAAAGACACAGCCAAGCAGACAAGCTCCGAGCCAGTTCCTTGTCAGACGATAAAAGAGAGCACACCCAGTTAGTCACAGTAAGACAAACAGTTCTTCACTCTAACATTTATGAACAAAGGCATTGTTGGCAACAGCCAACCTCTCCAGGATGGTGTCACAACCAAACAGGAACAGAACATATGAAGCTAGCATGATGAGAAAAAGAAGAAAGATCATTAAGTTAGAGGTTGAACTAACAAATACTGCAGAATGGAAAAATAGAGATACCATAAAGCAGAAGTATGAAAAGTGGTCCCCATGTCCTCCAGCAGTCTAAGCCTATAGCAGCAGAATTACAGAGATAAAAACCGTGATTCCATTGCAGTTATTCATGATGCACTCACTGAATGGATAAACATACGATTTTCAGTTATCAACAGGCCAATCAGCAGCCACGGTTGGTCAAGAAAGAAATTCCCATCCCAATTAGTGCATCTCTAATAAATCAGTCCATGAACAACTAATGGATATCAACACTTTCTCACTCTTTTGCTACATTTTAAGAAAACAATAAAACATTTTCTAAAGTAAACCCATCAACAGTACTTTAATTTTAATCTTTGAAGCACAGTATTGACTTTGAGTGCAAATGATCAAATATATTATTATCATATTACTGAGTTCTGTTGTCTTGCCTTAGATGCAAGCTTTATGACAGTGCTTAATCAGAACTCCTGTAGGGAAGAGAGTTCGTTTTAGGAGTGATTCTTACATCCTGGCTGAGTGGTAATTATTGCAGCATAAATTAGGGTGACTAGAGAAGAGTATTTGGATAGAGCAAATGAACAAAATGAGATAGAGTGTGCCAGAAAGAAGTTCTCAATGTCATCCAATCATCACTTATCCTCAAAGGGTAATTAGTTTAATTATTGGACTGTTCTAAATCTTTATGTTATAATTTTGGTTACAGGATACCCCCAGTGCCCCCATTTCTATTTAAACTGTTTGCTGAATTAACTTTCATAGATCACACTGAGAGTTTTGATGGTTTCACCACTTATTCTGGAGTTTCACCACACAGGACTTAAAAGGTTGTTTCAGATCAATACACGAGTCGATAAAGAAAATGCAGTTTAAAGCCTGAAAATCAAGTTACTTTAAAGAGTAGATCCAGACTACAGTTGCCAGAGACTTCTTTTCTTTCGAGGAGTCATATAATTTTCCATTTTACTTCTCTTGTTGTTGTTTTTTTTTTTGTCTGAGGCTCTGAGTGTACTTATCCTCTCTGGATTCCTAGATACTCCTGTGCCAACACTGTAATTTGTAGCTTGTAGTGTTCCAGCCAGAGCTGTAGGAAGTTTATAGATGTCGTGCAACCTCACTCTATAGAAGCTCTATTATCGGTAACAACATGATACGAAAAGGGAAAGGAATGGAAGCCAAGCTGCACCCGGTGAAAATAGAAAAAATGCTACCATTCAAACATCTGGGTTCAGTATAAATGAAGCTAATACATAAATGTTACATCAGTGTCAATAACAACTTTACTGGCAACAACCACTGGTTATTTTTCTATAATTATTTTGGGCGTTCAATAATGAAAAAATGATTTAATTATTTTCATGTGAAACAGATCTCATCTTCAAGAGTTTTAAAAACAAGAATTTGCAGCAAAAAATGATAATTAATGCACATTTTCTCTAATCAATTTAGGGTCTACACTTAAAACACAACAGCAAATATTTATTTATACCTACAGTTATTAGCTCTCTTTAAGTTTGAAGTATATATCTATTTTGGCTAAAATGCTTCTACCAACTAAAAGTAATATTTACATTTGGGAGTAGCCCCCTATGAATCTAACAATCTCTGGAGAGAGTTTTGATTAGGATTAGGGTTATGGCAAGGAGGCCTTCTAATCTCAAACACTTGAACAGATAATTTTGTTTTTGTTTTTTTTAACAGATACCACACAGACAACACCTGTGGTTATTAACTGTGTCCGAGATTTGGTGTTGAAGTCCACCAACAATATATTGGTACACCTGGTTTCCATGGTGCTGACTTGGCAGAGCACAGAGGAGTGTAAAGCACCTCTATTTAAACAAAAGGTGCCAGAGAGTGTCCTGGCTAAAATACCCAAGGACTGGAACTATGGAGCACCTGATGGAAGAGGGAAGGATACTGCCAGTAAATGTAGGAACAAAGTCACGGTCACATAGAGAAAAAAATCTGAGTTAATCTTTTTCTTATTTGTTTTTTAAAATGTGTTTTTATCTTTCAGCTGTCATATCCTTAGCAATTCAAGCGCTATCCTACATTTTTACCAACCTGCCATTGGCCGTAGCGTCGTTGCCACTCTCTGTTCGCTTCCTCTTTCAAATGGCAGAAAAGTACCTGTCCCAGTATGCCCGACAGTTGCGTTCAATGGGCCTCTTGCTCTGGGCTGTGCTGGGATGTTTGATCCAGGGTCTCGAAAACCATGACGCACTTGAACAGACCAGTGGTTTGGCTTTGGACTCTGGTGCAAAAGATTGTCTGTCTCTACTCAGAGAGTGCCTGCAGGCTGCAATGGGCATCCAACAAAAGGTGAATGATTTATTTATGCCAATAAATAACTAGAGTTTGATTATAACCAGAGATCATAGAAGATCAACATCAAATAATTTTTCCTTTGACTGATTCTGCAGGTCAGACCTAATGACATCAGTTAATTGCTGCTTCATTAGTTCATCTTAAATTGATTTCTGCTGTTTGATGCAATTTTGTGTATATATTGCATGTAATCAATGAGTTATTTATGTATATGTCATCTAATTGCACTTTGCATCCAGCTGATTTGATGCAACTAATACAAGTTGTGTGAATGATCTTTGACAGGGTATTCCTAAACCTACAGTGCACAAAGTATTGCAAGCTTTGGAGGAAAAGAGACCAAAGTGGATAAACCTGCAGCTTCAGAAAGCTCGCAAACTCTGTGCAGAAAGGTGAGAGGCCAGTCGAAAGGATTTCTGAGAAGTACTGATGGCAGTTTAATGATTACATGTGTACTAATGATTATTTCACTAACAAAATGATGTTATGAATTTATTTAACAGTCTTTTTGTAAAAGAAAACATAAGAAGCTACTTAATAAATTAGGTTTGCCGATCTAAGAGTTTTGATTGATCATCACTGAGATGGAGGCCGAGGGCTGACACTAGGAGGGTCAAACTGATCCATCTGACTGATGACGTTTTTAGGGAGTTGACATTAAAGACGAAAGAAATAAATTCTCTTTTTCTTTTAATTGAGCATTCAAAGTTTGATGAATTACATCATCGGCCTAATTTGTCATTTAAAAGCTTTGAGTAAAATCAATGAATCTTAGATGTGTTTGCTTTGGTGAATGATGTGGTGGACGTACCATTTGGCCTACGAGAACTCCAGTGTAGGATGATGGGAATCCAGCTTTCATTTTGGGTCAATCTGTGACCTTTGGCTCTCTTGTTTTGTAGCTTGTTCCCAGAAACAGGGTCTCTGACTGGTTACTTCATCATAACAAGCTCGGGATGCATCTGTCCTCATGAAAAGACGATTTAGTGGCATAACAACTTTGAGTAAATGAACAGATGAAAACATTTAGTAAGGCTGCAAGCGGTCCTAGTAAAAGGCCCGCCTGTTACAGTAAGATGAAGAGGGGGTGAGAGGTGGAGAGAAAAAAGAGAGGGAACAGATGGGGCAGCATAGAGCGTCAGAGTGAGGGGGGATGAGTGCAAAAGTGAAAGAAGAGTGATTATGTATCACCTGTCGGAGGCATTCAGTGGGATCATTACTATTCATTAAACTAACCTTCACAGGGAAGTGACGCCTGACTTGTAAACAATCAGAGAACACTGTCAGGCAGAGAGCGAGCCGGGGTGTTTAATAACTCCAAAGAATGCAGCCCCTTTTCTGCTAGCATCATATTTGGAGTGAAACCCCTATAAACGGACATTTGCCCCCTATAAAAGCCACTTTCTCTTTTTTCTTCTCACTTTCCTCTTTCCCTTTGCCCACTGTAATCCCCCCTTCCTACTTACTGCACCACCCACCTTGTCTTTGCAAAGTAATTTGTAGAGGAGAAGATTATTGTTCTCCATCATGGTGACCCTGGCTGGGCTGACGGGATGCATACACAGATGAAGATGAATGCAGTTATTCCTTGGCGGAGGTCTGCCTCTTTCAGGGCACATTGGCCCTAATGACATGATTGATAGGCTGTCCCAAATCCGGAGGGGCCCTCATTAATCACCCCGCTGACTGAATCCAATCATCTGCTTCACCTGCACAGTGATGGACAGGAAAGGATACAGCGCAGGTGCTGACACGGATGCACAGCCGCCACCGCCGACAACACCACCAGTCGGGCCGCCAGGCAGAAGAATGAGGCGATGTATATGGACAAGACGGGACTCCTCTTCTTTTTGCCACCCTCAATGTCAAACAGCCAATGGCTGGCTGACAGGCGACACAGCTTCTGCCATATTATAATTACAAAGAGGAAGAGGGGAAAGAGGACAAGGAAGGAAACAATGACAGGAAGTGTGTGTGAAAGCGAAGACTTGACGGACGGAGGTGTAATAGCCATCAATACAGAAAGGGCAAGAAATGAAGTGGGCGTATGCCAGGGTTGGGAACTGTATATACTTGAGGACCTTGACATACAATTACACATACAGGTCCTAAAACAAACACACACCGATTGCTTTAGTGCAGTGGGATCCTCTGGTCAGGTTTCTTTTGGCATCTTATGGAAATATTTGTTGTTAAATTATTTATAATTTGCTTTCTTTCGGTTGTGTTCAGGTAAAATAAAGCTGAAAATAAAGATCTAGATAAAGATTAACTGCTTTCTGACTTTGGTAAAAAAAAAAAATGTTACTGACCGTTGCTCATAATACTTAGCAGAAGAAGCACATAAATAACTTATGATGAAATAAAAAATGAAATGACACTGATGTTCTTCAAAACATTATATCAAGAAAAGGTTGAAAAATATGGAGTGTGTATATTTTTAGCACCATCTTTGCTGCAGTTAAAGCCACAGGTCTTTAAAGGGCTTGTCACGAGCACCTTTGAAACTTCTAGAGACCAAATGTTTACCTTCTCTTTTTTTTTTCAAAATAGCACAAAGCTATTGAGAAACTTGATAAAGAGCGTAAATAAACATTACTTTTCTTGTTCTTTTTAGTTCATTCATTCCAGAATTTGGAGTCATGACTACAACTTGATCAAGCAGTAAACTGCTTGATGAAGCTTTGATAGACCAGTACAATGTAAATGTTTAATAAACGACTTAAGTTGAACAGAACTCAACTCTTATTATCAAGAGAATATACCATACAAGAGCTGTGAACCATTAGATAGAAAAGTTTTGATAACTAAATAAAACAGAAATGCACAAAATGATGTTCTTTAAAGAAGCAGGGACTGTGACCACACTGGCTGAATTTGTGACATAGGGTTTGGCTGGACAACACCATTAGCAAGGCTGCTGTTAAATTAATCTCATTTAATATTGTTATAACAATTAAGGGCTTCTTGTGGCTGTAAATTATGTGATCTGCTGGTTACTTTAAATGACACATAACACAGTTATACCAGACCTAATAGTACTAGAGGTCGGGTTTCTTAAACTAGGCAAGTTATTAAATATTTTTGTTAAATAATATAAAATCAAATTATTTATGCTATTACTAAATCTGGAGGAAATTTTGGGATTCACATAGGAAGCTCCCAGAAAATGAATGGTTTACTTTTGATTTCTAAGTTGCAATAAGTTCCCTAGAATGAGTTAAATCAATCCCATGAAAATAGGTTAATGCAAGATTTTATGCTAAACAAGTTTATTATATTAAAACTAAACATAATACTAACTTTTAAATGTATTTACATGTTTAAGTCCATGAATTTCTTAGATTTTTTTCGGAAAGTCAACTAATCAGACCTCAGAGTTAAGGTGTCTTGAGATCCACTAAGGGAGTGAAACTAAATAATTAATAGTTATGTTAAAGTACTTCAGGATATAAACCAATCACTTAAAAGTTGAAAAAAAACAAGTACTTTGTTTTTGATTATGTTTGTAATATTATTAAATCTATTAATTGATTTGGAAGAAATTGGCTGACTTGAGTTGCCTCTGGCACCATTTTGTGGGTCGATGGCTGGAAAGTTTGGGAACCTCTATAGAGCATCATTATCTATGAATTTACTTAGTTCTAACTTTATGTTGAGGATAGTTGTCCAGCCGGAAGGTGAACCTCCATCCAAAGCCCTGTTCTTTTGCTTCCTACAATAGCTTTTCTGCAAGGATTGCCATTTATGTAACCTGATCAAAACTTACAATATTCTTACTATTTTTTTACCGATTTTTAATCACAAAACTTTTTTCAAAAGCTATTCATTATATTCTTGCTATGTCATGACTACTGCAGTGTATTGCTCTATCACATCGACCACATTTATGATTGCAACATGATATTAAATAACTCAAGGATCTCCAATTATTTTAAGGCTCTGTAAATATTTTAGGTAAGTTATAACGTCCATGTTTATGCAACATTTCCTAAATATTCTGCAATCTTATAATAATTTTAAAAGTTGCATTTGTTATGTTTTCACAATGCATTCACCAGCATAAATAGAGTTAGATATATATTTTTAGTATGTCCTTGTTCCTTTATATCCCCTTCTTTTTTCAACAGTTGAAATGTGTTCTTTGAATTTGATGCAGATTTCTTTCTTAGGCCACAGAAGGTACAGTATGTTATTCAATCGGCCACGTGGCCGAGTAATACAGTACACGCAAAGCCTTTGATTGCATTAGTCATCTTGATCAAATTGTTTTAAAGATTTCAGATTAATTTATTTTCCCTTCTTTAATGAAAAATGAATTTAAGTTTCCAACCCTCTCTTCTGAATGGAATTTCTTCACAGTAATAAAAAAAATCACTATAGCCAGTAGTCCGAGCTTTGTTAATTTGTTGGTCAATGACAAATTTCAATTTTGATCTGGATTCTCTACTTAACTAGAAAATACGTTCTCAGCCCAGAAGTGTGAAATTGCATGTTATTGGTCTCTCTTCTTGTTTTCCTTCACCTCGTCTTCCTCTGTTTCTCTCTTAGCATCTTTGAGCAGGGAGCAGAGAGGGGAGCTGCTGCAGCTGAACTGACTGAGCAGAAAATAGGCCTGATGTTGCTGGAGGTCTGCCACAAAGCAGGTGGCTGCCTCTACCTGAGGCAGATCTATCACATCATCCAAGGCAATGAGGTAGGGAAGCGCCTCTGCTCCCCAGCAATTAGGTGGCTGGTGGCCTGAGGCCGCAGGCTGTTCAGGAGGGGAAGAAAAAAAGCGTGTTACTGCTTGTGTGTAGTTTCTATGCTTTGATGTCATGTGCAGGTGACCTCAGCAGTGCACACCGTCTGTGGGTTCTCTTTGGGCAGGAGGTCGAGTCCCATGAGATTGACAATTTAGAAACATGATGTTTATTGGGAAAAAAAATGAATTAAATTAAGAAAAGATTATACATGAAAATTTAATTTAAAAAGTTTAAATAAATCTTTCTGGATTTTCTATGGTAACATTTAAAATAAATAGTATAAAAAACTGTAATTAATCCATCCATCCATCCTAGAAATCTTCAAAGGTCAATTTTCTAAAACCTTTGAAACTAGAGATTCCTGTTTGTGAAATGATGGAATTCTGACATAACCAACCCATAGAAACTCTGGCTCCAGTAATAAACGTATTTGCTAAAAAACAAAAAGGTGTTGGTTACATGTAATCTTTTAGTGGAAGAAGGGAGAATTATGTTATTTTTCCTCATTAACTATCCTTTTTTTGTTGTTGTTTTTTTGCCCATCAGTATTACATGAATATCATGTCATTTTGTGTTAGCCAATCCAAGTCAGAAATATCAGACTCAACGCAGCTCAGACTTTGTCCACCCTATATTTTTTTGGAAAATATCTTCTTGCGGTTGCTCAAATAAACAGGACTCCACAACATAGTTTTTTTTTTTTTTTATGAATGTTGGTTTTTTTATAGTCTGGCATACCATGACATCTAGGTTAATAATTTTCTAAATCTAGATCTGAATCGAGTATAAATCAACTAGACTTTTTCTTTTTGATAAAAGTTTAAAATTTTACAAAACCAGGTGTTTTTTTTTATTGATTACCTTATCTTTAACTTATCTTATTTTGGACATTACTAACATTTTTCCCTACAACATGCAATCTTAGAATAATATTATGACTTTGAGGCTGTTATGCTTTATGCTTCTAAGAATAGTATTAGTGTAAGTATGAATAGTTTCATTGATCATCCAAATTTAATATTAAGTAAAGAAATTTAAATTCTAACAATAGTCTATAGTATGTATAGTTATATATGGTTAAATATTGATCGAACTGTGTGTGTTTTGGATTGAGAGATCTCAGTTAACCACCTCTTTTGGCTAACTAATGTTCTCATTTGATAATATGTCCTTCCTCTGTGTTGTTTCTTCGCCTCATATCCTGGATGCAGGAACTTCTGATGTCCAAACTCACTGGAAGCTCAGACTCTCCATTTTTCACAGTGAATTTTGATGTCAGCCCAGAGTGTGTTGATTCCACTACCTCCTTCAACCCCCTCCTGCAGTATGACCACATTGGCAAGAGGAAGCTGGATCAGGTTTGTTTAGCATCTTCAGCTTTTCAATATAGTTTTGTTTTTTAGCACTAAACACTTAATACTTCTCTTCAATTCTTTTTTGAACTATTTCAATATTCAAGTCAGCTTTAACATTTCACTCCTTTGACATTGCATCAGTCGTTTAACTTTAACCAAGGACAAATGCTTAATGTTGAAGGTGAGGATCTGTGGAGTGCTTAGTGAACTATAGAACTCTCTGAGCTTTTTAGCTCATTCGTGTTTCCCAAAGGTCGCTGCCTATTACTGGCATGGAAGCAAGTTAAAGGCAAAGAAAGCTGAAAAATTTTAAAATAAAAGGGTTTTTTCATAAAAATGATACTATCTAAAGGCACAGTTTGTTTGAGCTTTGAAACGTGTTCTATTTTATACTTAGAAATCCATCCTTAGCAATGCCAACATGATGTTCAGTTGCTGTGCCTAAAAAAAATTGTCAAAAACCCCTTTTGTTAAATTTTGTCACTCAACCCCCACAGACCAGGATGAAATGTAATGAGAGTATTTCATGTTATAAACAACATAATATAATAGATAATTACAAAGCACTTTAAAACTTCTGGAAAAGGTGTCTAATAATGATGGAAAGTAATATGTTTATTTATATGTTTATGATTTAAGAAGCTTCCTTTTAAAAATATATAATATGTCTAGATCAGTGCTTCTGTGTTCCTTTGCTGTGTCTGTTCTGTCGTCTCAAACCCTCATTGGTTCATGACAGAAGACTATTGACTCTGAGCCTGGTCCTACTGAAGGTATCCCTCAGGGAGTTTTTCCTCCCCACTGTTGCAATATGCATGCTCAGTATGAATATTCATGCTTTGTCAAAGAAACAATGTAAGGAAATGTTCACCGTGGCTCCTCCAAGAAGAGTGACTTCTAGAAGTCATTTAACCTGGGAAACTAAACATAGTTTGTAGCTCTCCTGGTTTAGTTCTACATCATCAGTCTGGGTCTACTCCTGTTCAATCTGTTCTGGGGAAAGGTGAGATATTCAGCTGAATTTTCCGACCTTATTAAGCAAGCAACACATAGTCCCTCCCCAACTGTAGCCTTGGCTGCTCTTGCTTTCTCCCATCTATATGTCCTGCCTTGAATCATTATTCTGTTATGTAATTGGCCTACACATTTTGGTTGGTCTAAATGGTTTTGTAGGTGGCAAACAAGATGGATTCTTGTGTGTAAACACACAAGTACATCCAGAATCCAGCTCGCAGGCAATGTTAAAAGTCAATAACTTAATGCAATCTCTTTGGATTTTTTTTTTTTTTTAGAAAAAAAACTTTTTATTCAGTCTGTCTGTATTATTTAAATGACTTTGCAAAGTGCCTTGAAGTGATTAATTTGTGCCATATAAATATATTGAACTGAATAATATCAAAGCATTTTCATTTGCAAACCTGGTAAGGTTTGAAAGTTCAGACTTAAGTAATTGTACTGAAGTAAAAGTACCAAAAACACTCCCCATTCTTTCTGACTAAGCTTCAGCTATTTTGCTAAGAAAATGAATCCATATATCAATCTGTAAATCGGCAAAGCTTGTTGAAACAAAAACATCAACAGATTTACACAACATTTCATAGAATTCATTGAAAATGACTTGAGATATGTGGTTGATTTTATAGATCAAATATAAAATATCTTAAAAGCCACTGTATTTAGTTAAATGTATGATCCTAGCTATAAGTAACATAGGTTATTTTTCTCCCTTAGGTCTCTAAAAACACAGTTGAAACCAAAGAAAACAATTAATCAATTGCCTCCACAATAGATGTTATTATGCAGCTCAATAAATGTTTTTAAAGTCAGCTATCATGCATATGCTAGCTGCTCTCATTGCTATTGTTTTTAAAGATCAGGCATGTTTTAATCCTAAGACTTGGCCCGTTTTAGGCTTATCGCAAGAGGCTGCATAGCTTTGCATAGAAACACCCTATTAAGGAAATGATTAAAATGCCTTTGCTGCCTCAGGTGCCAGTGTTGTTTGTCAAGTAAAATGGAAGGAGGAGAAAACCAGTTACACCCATCAATCAACCAGCAGGGGGAGAATTAAAATGGATGGATGGATGGATGGATGGATGGATGGATGGATGGATGGATGGATGGATGGATGGATGGATGTATGGATGGATGCTGAGCTTTCGTTCTTTTCTCAAAAAACATGGATGAATAAAAGCTGTATGTTGTCTTACTTCTGATCAAATTTTTGAGTGGTTGTGTATGTGTACCCTTGTTTTTTTTTTTCGTCTGTGTCCAGAAGAAATATAGAGAGAGAGCAAAAAAAGTGGGGGTTGGCAGTTTGCCACTGAAGATTGGAAGAAAAAAAAAAAGCAAAGCAAGAAGAGTAACGACTCACTCCAAAAATTGATTTATCTTTCTATAAATGATGGCTACATCCCCGAAATGGCTTTATAAATTAATTGCTGTCTTATTGGAATAAAAACCTTCTTGTGTGGACATGATTGATCGTCTCATGTCGTGGCCTGCGCAGGAGTACCCCCCCTCCTCCTTTGTTAGTGGGGTCCCAGCTGGAGCAGTAATGCACTGATAGTATTAACCCTGATTAATAACTAACAATACGGTTTCCTCATACATCAACAGAGCGAAGTGGTTGACTGGACGTGGGACTGGCTAAGCCTGCTGCCAGCATACGAGGGCATGAGTCAGGTCACCTTCAAAAGCCTGTTAGCCAACAGGTAAGTACGTTTTTTACTTAAGATATGTACACATTTTGGGGGCTTTTATTCTTGAAGTAGAATCTAGACACAGATTTCTCTGAGCTAAAAAGGCTTAAATCCCATCCATCAGTTCCTTTGACTGCTTTCCGTTTTTGTTGTCCTGTAGAGTTGTGAAAACAACTTGTTAATAGAAGGATGTTGGTGTCACATAACATCATTTTTTTTTCTGTGAAAATGCAAACATGATTCTCATTTATTGTTAAAGGTCAGACCAAGATCCTGTATTGTTCATCACTGATTCAGGCAGTTTAAAAGCCAGCTAATGAGCTCCAAATAGGTGCTTTAAATTTATAACATGAGGCATTTTGCATGTTCTCCCACACAAGCAGAGGCCTCATTAAGTTTGCACAATACAGCTGGAAACTGATCAGTGAGCTTCAGCCCTGATTTTAAACTTGCTCTTGGTTTAACTGAATAAAACTCGGCACAAAAACAGTTTTTCACTAATTTGTTGTGTTTCCTGATTAGCAAAAGCCAAAGCGTTTCCCTTGAACCACAATGGATGTGGGCGTCATATTTGCTGGTTTATTATATTGAATATTACAGTAATTTATTAGTGTTCTTTGGCCAGTAGATAAGGGTATGGGCCTTTGTTTTATGTCATATTTAAAAACTAAGGAAACAAAAAGTAAAGGGTTCCTAGAAACTGTAGACAGATTAAAAAAAAAGTAAGGAATGTGGTGCAGCGTGGATGAGCGGTAAACCAGCTGCTAGGTATACAGAGGCTGTAGGGCTTGATGCAGCTCCCTGGGTTTGATATCTCACCTGAGTCTTTTACTGCAACCTTTTCCCTTTTTTCTGTTTTCCTTCCTTTCAAGCTTTTATGAAACTCAAGCAAATAAGTTAAAAAGAGAGTTTCAGTTGAATTTGTTTGAAAGTAGGTTTTGGGTATATACAGACTTGATCAACTAAATAAATTAATAATTTAAAAGTTGGATATTTTAAATTCTAAGTGCCAACTTATGCAACTAAATTAAAAAGAAAGCTTTTTACATATTTGTTGCATTTGTGCCTAAACGTCTCAGACACTGTAAAATGGAATAAATGCATGTTTTATACCTGATATACTGGGAGACGTCAGGATTACAAAATTAGCCGGATGATGAATAAAGACTGGCTGGCTCAGATCTTATTTTCACCTGACTGAAGTTTTTCACCTAAGACCACCTCTTCTGTCCCATTCTCCTTTTTCCTCTCTTCCCCTCCTGCTCTGCAACAGGCATAAATATTTATGCAGGTATGTGACACATATTAGATTGCAGTACTTCAGGCTGTTCCCTGTTCTCCATTCACAGCTGTCACACTGCCAGCTATCAGGGAGCTATGGGGCTACTGCACCTTGTCTCTACGCCTACGCCCAATCCATTCTAAATCACTGCCATTGTAACACACACACCTTTCTAACAAAGGGCAAGCTCTGCATCTGCCAAGGACACGGGCCTAATAAGGGTGAAGTACGCAGCACTGTGCTGTGCTGTGACGAGCATTGTCGCCTTCATGACTCTACCTCATCTTCCCACATACGCATAACCCATTCTTCTCCTTCCTTATTTGCTGCTTTGTTGCATGTTAAAATAGGGACTGTCATAGCTTGACTGAGCCAAATTAGGGTTAGGGCATTTATGAATAGAAACTGTATAAGGTGGATATTAAGTAAGATAGCAAAAGGTCCGAGCAATAGAAAGATTGGACTTGCAGTTTTGAGATATTGAGTGACATATTAAGCAATGACAGTCAATTTTTATGATGAACTAAAAGAAAATATGAGAAATAATAGGAATTGGGGAGGTTACAAGTTATATAATTTACCCTAATCTCCTGGTATCAAAGTTTCTTATGCTGTCATTTGCCTCATTAGCCCTGTTTGTTAACCCAGAGGAGTGGATTTCATGGAAGATTTGGAGAACGGCTTTGGTTCTGCCCGATTCACTCAAAGAAAGCATGAAGTTGGTTCCTGTGACTGCTGACATGTAATCTGTCAAACGTTTTCATAGATCCATATATGATCCTAGGTCACAGATGGGGACATGGATGTGTCATTCAGTGATCTGTTTTGATTTTCGGAAAAGATCAAAATAAGTTTTGTTTGGATATTTTTAAAAACACAATTATTCTTCTGCTACTTTGAGCCTTCAAGGATCTTGAAGAGGTTTGTTAAATACATAGTGATTTGCAATATTCTGAGTCTTTATTTTTGATCATTTAAGTGGTTCCAGTTTATTGCTGCATTGAATTATCAGATTACGTTTACCAGAATATTTTAATTTCACATGGGACCAATTAGATTTTTTTTTACATACAAAAAAGTCAGCCAACTAAAAAAAAAACCCCTTATGATTTACAATATACACATGCAATACTCTGTCATTGCTCCTTTAGCATGAAAAACTGCATGAGTGCCTCGTGGCATTTAAATAATCAACCGGAGGATCTTTAGAGGTGTTAAAGACGCCCAGGTTGTGTTAAGTGTTGTGAAGTCTGGTGTCCTCCTTGTTCCTAATGAATATAATAATATTGATTCTAAGTCTATTTTACCTTTCAAAGTATTTTTCACAATTCATTAACATTCACTCACCTCTATTCGCAAACACTAATACGTTTTTTTATATATAGAGATATGTGGATTGGTAGGAAGGTTGCCTCTATTGTAGCCCTTCTTAATACGTCTGTGTAGTGCTTCCTGAAGCAGTTGGTTTTGTAAGTGCACACTTTTTCCCTCCACTTATCTTTCCATTCATTTCCCTGCATAAAGCATTCTTAACAGCAAACTCTGTAGCAATGCCCTTTTATAGCTTAACTTTGTTGGTAAAGCTGCCAGGGAATGATTATCAGCTCTGGAGTCTTCCTCCTTGACTGAATATATTTATGCAATGGGCTTCATCTTATTATTATTTTCTGGAAAACGTAAAAGTCATTTTAATTTGCTGTCAACAGAAAGAAGTGGTTGTATTGTTGTGCAACTTTATCAATATCATAGATAAATGTGACTGAATAAGCTTTATTGTTTCTAATAAACTAATAACTGGAGTTTTCTCTGTATGGTTATATTAATTGTTGAAGTTAAACAGCCGAAAATACAAAATGTTTGCATTGAATAAAATATGATCAATCATTATGATCGTTCAGGATCCACATTCTGTTTTGCATCTTAAAAGTTTGAATGTCCTTGAATGACTTCCCTTTTTTTTTCCTACACAGATATTATTTTTTCCTAACCAGACATTGCGAGTTAGCAGAGTGGCCCATTGCCCCCCCATATATTGTTACAGTGGCAGGACAGTTATTGTGCCCAGGTTTTATGTCACATTCTAATGGAGCAAGGCTATGAGTTAAGGGCGGCGGGCTTTTAAACCAGGGCTGTTAAATCACAGTTCAGATGACTTCATTAGCTCAGCTGGACACATGCTGAGACATTCGAGCCATAACACACAAGCTTGACGCCCATCCCAGCCAAACATACACACACACACACACACACACACACACACACACACACACACACACACACACAGACACACATATGCATACACTTACACACTGCTACCTTGACAGTGTAACATCAGGGCCAGACAGGAGGAATAGTCAATTTATACAGGTGTGTGTGTCCTTCTTTGTCACCTGTCACTTCCGTTCCCTCAGCATGATGGCTCATCCATCATCTGCAGATTGAGCTTTTCAGCAGAAACTCGACTGATTAATACGGCAGGACCCCCAGGGTTGAGTAACTGACTGGATGACCTGACTTCCATTTCACACAGCCTTTGGATGCCTGTGTGTAGGTAGATGGAGGGTTGTTTACCTTAAGTGGGGGCTTGGTGGTTGGAGAACTGAATCATAATGAGCTAAATGAGAAGTTGACGGAAAACTGAAAGCTGACTAACTTATTTGTATTGTTGACAAGTCTCAAATTATTATTTACAAACATTTCTTTTGGAAAGGAATCTACCTAATTAGGAATCTACCTAATTCTCTATAGCAACACTTCCAGTTTATTCTGGGGATCCCAAAATGTTTCAAGGCCAAGTTCCTCCTACCAGGGGCCCTTTTCTTGGATAACTCCTAAAGGAAGGCAGTTAGAGGGCATCCTGATCAGATGCCCTAAGCAGCTCATCTGACGTTTGTCTATGTAGCAACTCTGCTTTGAGATTTTAGCTTGGGGTTCTTCATTTTATTCTCTGTACAGATCCCAACCACTAAAAAAAGGAAAGGTGAAGCTAAGCCACATGGATCTGGGATCTCATTCTTTCAGACTTGATCCAAATCTCAAGCTTGGAAAGTTCAATTTTAGGCAACTGGAAACTTCACGTCCAGTTGCCTAAACTGAACTTTTCAAACTTGACCATGACCTTGGATGACTGAGAAACTTCACAGATATGATCCAAATTTCCTTATACTGTAGGTGAGGGTCAGAATTTAGACATGCTAGAAAAACATTTTGTTTTTCAGTTTTGCTCTTTCTTCATTAATGACAAACTGCTGCAGCAGAAGATAAACATTCAACCCTACCAAGGCACCAAGATCATTTAACTCCAACATTTGAAGTACATTTTGACCTGCAGGGAACCATAGACCTTTTAATTTTTATCCTGCTTGCAGACTGCTCCAGTGCTTGTTGAAGGTCAAAGCCCCAGGACTTCAACCACACCATCTGCAAAGAGAAACAATGAGACTGTCCTTGACTGGCTTTGACATTCCATTAATAAACGTCATTGACAGGATCACTGACTGTTTACAGCATTGACAAAGTCATGCTCATTCTAGAAAATCATCATTCTATTCTTGTTTAGTAACAGCACTTTTTTTTTGGATCTACAATAATAATGTGATGACAGGGAACACGGTTGCCTCTTTTCCACCAGCAGAACATTTGTTCTCAAACCAGTTTGGAACCTGTGCTACAGAACGTCAGTATTTGGTTAAGATCCATGGTGATACATAAAAGATCAGAGAGTTTACTGATTTCATAGCAGTGAATGTGTCCAGTTTAACACTGAGACAGTCTAGATACAAACTATGTTAATGGTGGGATGTTCACCATTCTAGTCCTTAGTTCAAATGTAACACATCAGAAGTTCACACCATGATTTCAGGTCATGCTAAAAGTTTATTCCTTTTTTTTATTTTAAATTATCCACATTCACTTTGAAACAAAAAATTAAACCGTCCCAGTATTTGTCAGTGTTTTTCTTGTTTTATTTTGAAACAAAAAAAGAGAAGGATGAGCCATAGATGGACTCATTTAGGTACCACAATTTGATAATTGAATTGTGTCTATTTTGTCTCATTCTCTAATCTTATGAGCTACACCTTATATATGCTAGAGGTTAAATTATGAAACCTTTCAAAAGACAAAAAGAAATTTCCTCTTCAGTTAGAGGTATACAAATAGATAACTCATCTGCCTTGTCCTCTGTGAGTCTTTGAAGAGCATTTCTTCCAGCACTTAGAACTCTGTTTTGTGGTATCTTAGTATGAAACAGTCAAAGGCAACTCAACACCTTCATAGGCTGGGATTAACAGGAGCTTCAGTGACCTTATACTTTATTCTTTCTTCTGATTGTGCTGCAAGGCCTTTTTGCACCCAAGTCCTTTGTATCATTTTTCTCTTCCATACATAGAAAATAAAACACAGAAAATATGGTACATTGCCACAGATAAGAGTCAGTGTGTAACTGTCATCTATCAAGGTGACTTTGTAAAACTATATCTCTATGCCTTTATGTCAGAGAAGGTTCCCTGACCTGGTTGATAAGGGGCAGCTAGCTATGAGGGATGAAGCTTCACATGTCACAGGGCATTCTTCCACTCCATCACATGGACCTCGTATCATCCAAGGACATTAATACTTTGAGCTTGTGGTAGTGCGCCACTGGTACCCCCTCAAAAATGGGACAATGTGAAGGCCTTACACTGCAACTCAGGTGCAACTCAATAAGTTTGAATGTTTTTGGAAGTTAATTTATCTCCATAAAGATTTTTTTAAAGTAAAATCGAGTATGATATCGATTCAAAATGTACTGGTGTTATGATTCCGGTTTCTGTTCTTTGTCTGCTGATTTGTGCAATATGTAAATTTAGTATTTGTGCGTTCTGGATAAAAATGGCATCAACATGTTGTGGCAGTGAGATGAGCAGCCTTTAAATCCACCTCAGTTTCAGTAGAGCCCAGGATTCAGCTCAGACCTTGTAAATCTCCTCCAAACTCTGGACTTGATGTTGCTGCAAAATGATTAGTGGACTTTGGTCAGAGTCGTTGCTTGTATGCATTTATATGAGATACTTTTTCCTTCCACATAACTTTCAATGTGTTTAGACACAGCGAACAGCCACCATCGTTAGCAATACCTTACCTTCTTGTGGAGGCTATCAGTAACGCATGCTGTACAAGTATCCTTTTGGTAATTTTCTCCTTTTTTAGCCCATAACATGGGCATTATATTTTTTCTTTAAATCTTTTGTGTTATATTCCAATGTTCAGAGATGCTAAACTACAGTTTTTTTTTTTTTTTTTGCTGTTATCAGAATCCACTGAAATGTTTACTTGGAAAATATCACTGTATTTGTGCTCAATCTATGTGTGTTTTACTAAACAAAACTACTGAAATAAACAAACTTCTGGATATTCTGATTTATTAATGTGTGCCTGTAAAACAGATAACTCACATTTTTTTTAAAGTAATCACTTGTTTTCAGGGTTTTATGAAAAGATAACAATAACAGTAACAGTTTTCTAGGTGACCTATAGGTTAAGTAATTCAATATTGTAAGCAATAAAGTAACATTCAAACAACAAAGTGTTTCTTCTGCATTTTCTGATTGTTTCATTTACCCCTTAGGTCCATAACAATAGCAGTTTGTGGAAAAATGCCAGTCTGTGGCATTCTCTTGCTTGAGCAGCTCCTTAAATTGCAGCAATAGACGCTGGTGCTTTCAGAAAGTGGGCAATCGCCATCTGTTCCTGGGCGCTGCCATATGGTGGGCTTTTTTCTCAGGGAATAAAATAAAAACAAATATGTCAGAATGTTCGTCTTCCTCCACGGACGCTGATCAACCTGGGGAAAAGCTGGATCGCAGTGTGTCTGGATTAATGGTCGTACTTTATGCTTCAGGGAATGAGGAAATGTTTGTGCTTTTGTTTGCTGGGGCTTTGTGTAGGTGTGTGATGACTGTACATGTGCATCCTTTGTGAGGGCATGTACATGCTAATGTACGTTCCTGTTCCTGCGTTTCCTGAATCATTTATCTGACTTAAAGGGGAAATGATTATGATTTGGTTTTCAAGCAGCTGGTTACCCTAGTCTTGGTGGCATCAAAAACACAAACAAGAGAAGAAGAGCTTCAAGGTTAGCCAGAGTGACATTTCATGGCTGCTACTGCCTGCGAATCAAGAAGAGATGCTCTCGAGCCATCATCAGGCTCTCTGTCTTGCAAGGCCGTGAATTCAAAAGACTTGCCAGTTTTGAAAATCATGGGAGTGTGATGTGTCATTGAGGAAGGGCTGCTTTCTTCTTTCGTTGTTCCCCTTGTGTGTCCCTTCCACTGACTGACAGCTAGAGATGAGAGTTTGTTTTGGTCCAGACAGAATGTATCTTTTGTCTGCTTGGTTATACATGCTGTGTTTAGTCTTCGCTACCTTTGAACGGCACTGACACGTTGAAGTTTTCATTAGCCGTAAGCAGGTTGCGTAGGCGAGTAACAGCCTTCGGCATATGCTCATATGCACGTGTTTCTGCACCGGGCCAACTGGTCTCAAGCAGGCACATCGTGAAAGGGGTAAATGTGTCCGCCTGCATGTGTATGTGTGTTCAGAATTATACTTTAGTGTGTGTTATACTTGGAGGTTTGCTCCAAAGGCGAATAAATCAGTGATGCCTGGGATAAGGCCATGGCCCCTCCTCAAACTGCACAGACAAGCTGAAAGGCTCATTAATCAAACGGCCAGTCACAGATGTGATGGCTTCCACACAAACCGCCAGCAGACTGTGAAAGTCACATCCAACAGAGTCAACTGTCAGCCAGGCAGGCAGGCTGCACTTTCCTCCCCGCTTTGCTCTTTTTCCACCCCCTGTTGTATTTATCTCTCACACTCCCTTTACCTCCTCTCACCTCTAGCGTAATGTCTCTGTGTAGTACATCTCAAATATTTGTCTTGTCCTTCTAAAAACGATCTTGAGGGTTGAGAAAAATCCATCTTCTTAGAGAGTGGTCATGGTCAGACCATTTTGGAGGCACTAGACATCAGTCAGTACTCCACATGGCTCTGCTCAGTGTGCTAACAGCAGAGCAGAAGAACACATTTTCTTCCCTACCCTTTGCTCTTCAGTCATCTACTGGTTTTAAGTGCGGGGACAATGGCGATTGCTTAGTACCAACGGATTTCTTTATCTTAGGTCAGTCAGTTGAATATGTATACATTGTGCTTTACATTTCTCAAATTTGTGTAAAACTCATATTCTTTTCTGTTACTTGCAGGTATTTTATAAAATCACCTATCACAATTTCCCTACTTTTCCTTATGATAGAGTTAAAGAATATCATATGCAGTATACATGCACAAGCTTTTGCAAAAAGAAATCTGAAGACTAAAAGCAGTTGTATGCCGCCCACTTTACACAAACGAAAATTAGTTTAACCAACAGCCTTCAGAAATGTATCTTTGTTTAAACAGATTTCACTATGTAAAAATAACTGTTAGTGAATAATGTCTGAGACCATAGGTAGATAAACAGCTTCAAGTCATGGCTATCCAATTAAGCTGAGTGAGCATTCATCATGATAGCAGCCGGGAGGCCTGTGGTAGCTCTGGTAGAGACTCACAAAAAATGCCTTTGTTTTTTTTTCTAATCACTAATATTAATCCATAATTTCCCCATTGTGGGACAATAGACAATTTTCTGTTGTATTTTTTCTATTCTGTTAACAGTTATCCACAAGCCATGTAGGGAAACAATCAACTCAGATGTAGATGCCCTTATTGGACGAGGCAAACATAAAGTTTTAGGTATAAAAATTAGAGGGATGATAGAAATGCAAACCCCATGCTAAAATGGACTGGTCATGAATACATTACTTATAGTCATTAAATCATGTAAAAAAAATAATAATAATAAATGTATGCTGTAATTCAACCATGTCTGTTTAATAACTTGAATGATCAATACTTAGATGATTAACCATTGGTTAGTGGAAATGCTAAAAGATAAACTTCCTCTCAAAAGTGTTTTTTTTGTTGTTGTTGATGTTGTTGTTTTTAGCTTAAAAAACCTTATACAATAATCTCCTTAGACATGACATTCATGTGATTTTATTACATGAAACTCTTAAACTGTTCTGATTGCCCAGAGGTGGAGAAACAATTAAATCCTAGAGATTCTGACTTCAGATGTACGTAATAAATGCTGCAATATCTGCTCTATAACAATGTAAGCTGGATGTAACTGTGACAAGATAATGATATGGAAGTAAAGTCAGAATTCTGCTCAAAAGTTGGAAATTATGTTTTTCTCTTCTCCTTAAATTGCCCAAAAATCTGTAAGGATACCAGTGAAGCAGGTTTTAAATTTCCTAACAGCTGGATTATCTGCTTTTACAGGTGACAAAAAGGTTAATCTCTGCGGATGCTAAAGATGACCTGTTAAGATGCACTGAAGACAGAAGCAGGAGGGCAGACTAATTTACTTCTGCAAAAATGAGTTACATTTTTTCATGAATGTATGCCTGATATATTTTATAAGACGAGGGAAACATGTCTAACTGGAATGATGATGACAAGCAGACAAAAAGAATAGAAACAAGTGTAGTGAGGGCTACTGGACAAAGGCCAGAGGCTCAGAGGGCAAAGATGACTGCATTAGAATATGAATCCAGCGCATTGGGCACTCCTGGCACTTAAAAAGCCCCAAAAGTCAAGTGTCAACCATTATGTGCCATCAGTGGTGACACAAGGTCACACAGCAGGACAGATAAGGTCGGCAATCCTACTCACCCCTTTTCTCAACATGCACCATTTAGCGATCCCCGAGAGTGCGAAAAAACAAGGACTAGCTGTCATTGCTTAGAAATGGGTTGGGCAATGACAGGGACATCTATCCAGCCCCCCCTGCAAGACTTTTTCTTGTTCAGGATTTAAAACCATCCATGATATTCAATTAGACAAAGAGAGTCAATATTTGCATAGACACATTTAGCTAATGATGTGATATTTTACATAATACGTGACAAGTGCATTAACGGTGGAAGCTTTCGCAGATGTACCTCATTTCCCCCGATTAAATTTCAAACAGGTACAAATAAAGCACATGGGCAACAGGCTGAATGTATAAAATGCCTCAGTTGTTTGCTGCTAAACCAGCTCTGTAATTACCTGAAGGATGTTTTAATTGTCGCATGTTGTACTCTTAATATTAGTCAACGCTTTAGCAGCTCTCCAAGTGAGATTGATTGGATAAATCAGTCGGAATTATAACGAAACAGGAGGCCTGCCAATCAGGCCATGTGTGCGTTTTCAGCCTTTGCTTGTGTGTGTGTCTGGGGATGTGCCAATGCATGAGTCCATGTACATGTTTGTTGGGATGTGTGAATGTGTGTGAAAGTACTGTATACGGGGCTGACAGCTGGGCTTGTTCAAAAGGCTTATTGAACATTCTGCCTGTTTGGGAAGCAACAAGCGCACAGTCTATCTGAGCAGGGATCTAAAACCTCTGTCAACAGCGTAGTACAACTGGTGTAAACAGCCACTGAATCAACATGCGATCATTCACATACCGATAGAGAGGAGACTGATATACTTTAGTGTTATGTGCTGTGGGATGAGAGATAAGAAGGCCAACAAAAAGAAAACTCTGCTGGTCATGAGTCAAGAGCCTCAATAAAGCCTGACATTCAGCGATTGAAAGTGAGGATAACAGACAGAGTGTTTGCATGTGATAGACTGTGCATATAGGCTTTGCATGTGTGTGCATACAGGTACTGTATTTCCCCTTGTCTGTATTGGATTCCGCCAGTGTGACACTATAGCGTGTGTGCATAGACACGTGTGCCAGTCCATCAGCATGTCGGCGTCACAGCCCTTCACTAAGTCCCAGATTAACAGTGACAGGCAGAGATCCCTCTAATTATCTCTTCCTGGACCACATGCAAATGGAAAAGCCAAGTCGAGAGTGACGATTGGCTGGGGCTGGTTGGGCACCGCCGATGGGCTAATGAGCCTGGCGATGGGATGAAATCTCATGATGCGGCATCAGAACAGAAGACACCCTCTCGGAGGAGGGCACACACTCAGACATAATGCTTTCGGCTTTTAACTCATGCTCTTTTCTAGAGCAAATTATAATAAATGGGAACAGAGAGGAATAGCGTTTGGAAAATGTAACTATTATGTAATTTAGTGATCTTGGTTGCATTGTTTTCAAAAAGTACACTACCAGTATTTCATGAAAATTAGTTGATTAACAGCATAATTTTCGATAAATCAAGCAGTGTCATTCTGCAAATTAAAAATAAAAGTCTTCTTTAATAGTCTGAGAACATTAGATTCAATAGAAAGAATGTAGCTATAAAGTTATTTGCTAGCTTAACTCACCCTTAAATAAAAAAAACTGCCACTCCACCTAATTTGGTAAACCAATAAAAACACAGTATTGAGAGAGGGTAAAACAAAGTACTTCGCCAATAGTTTAGGTCCAGCTTTCTCTCATATGATAATAACCCTCAAGGATCAGTTTGCGGCTTTGCAGTTTTCTGTGCAGTCTCTGATAAAGCAAGGGATTTTCTTATTAATCAATTCATCGTTTTAGCTATTGGTGCTATTTAGAGCTACATTGTTGGTCTGGTTTACCTTAAAGAGAAATAATCTGACGCATACCAAAACTTCTTCCTGAGTAGAGCTTGAAAAATGTGAGACAATAGTTGGTTAACCAGTTAACTGTCAATTGCCTACTGATGGGCCCTAGAGGCTTAAGGAGGTTTTAGCCTGTTAGGGCTGTGCAATTTGGCTGAAAAATGTATCACCATATAAGCCATTTATATCTGTAGGTATTAATACGTTTTTAAGGACCAGGAAGAAAAAAACTATATTTAAATTGTAATCTAATTTAACTTAACCTTTAAAAAAAGGTCATTCCAGTTACTGACCTCCTCTTTGACCCTGGAAGGGAGACTGACAAAGTCATTTCCTCAACCTGCATTACCCAGAATGCCATGTGATTCTAGATTGGAGTTTGGTAAAATTATAGAAAATTCTATTGAGCACATCTTTTATTGATATTGATCAGGTTTCTATGGCAACATATACTGTTGCTGTTTTATTGCACAGCTTAAGTTAAGATCTATAAACACCCTTTGGAAGTTTGGAATTTTTCAAATATTTCAGATTTAACATTTGCAAAAGTTGTCAGACATGCATAAAAGTCTGTTGGGAGTCATAGAAACTACTAAGATCCATTTTGAGCTGCTACTCTGATAATTTAACAAATTTGACTAACCTAATGAATATGTTTTTTTCCACTTTCTCCCTTTTCATTTTCATCAAAATCGGTGGATCCTCTTGTTCCTACCATTTTACCCTTTCCATATCGGTATGAGTAGCCAGCATTATTTGTTTTTCCCCAGTTGAAATCTGATGTTTTCAAAGTGTTCCTTTATTTATTTGTTTTTTTTTGTGTGTGTAACTCTCTTTAGGCTGTAAATAACATACAGCTGTTGGTGTGGCCAATGACAATGATGTTCTACACCCTTAGTCTATGTTTGTCTCAGCTCGGTCTCCTTTTACCTGCTCTTGCTTCCCCTCTCTGCTATCTTTTCCGTGAAACCATCATGGGTCATGTTTTTTGAGTCTTTGATCACTGAGTAGTCTTTCAGCATGTTGACTACAAGGCCTCTCACCTCCCCGGTGGTTGGTGCTAAAAAAAGGGGGCACACTTATCTGCCTTCTGTGATGTTGATGGTTGAAAGCATTTGCTGATCTTAAAAGAGTCTGTTTCTTTCTATGTTTGTCTCCGTGTGTGTACTTTTGAGTGTATGTGTGTGTCCACTCAGACATGATAAAAGACTCACAGCTCTAGGTTGTGATCAGTTGAAACTACATTATAGCCACAGTCCCAGCTGGTTTATAAGAACAGCATCCTTACATACTGATTCCCTGATAACGATCATACAACCATGCCATCCGTTTTGTGGAGTTCTTATTTGTTTTTTAAATAGTTAAGTAAAGTAAAGTTCCACTTTAAATCTCTTACTATCGTGAAGATTCTGCGTAGTTTTGTTTGTTCTTTCACATGATGGAAAACTTCCTTTACTGTGTCATAATAGGTCTGTCCTCAGGGCACAAACTCTGGTTCAAACAGGAAAAAGGGATTTCTTTTCTCTCTTAGTTTTTGCATTTCATGTGTGTATTCAGTGTCTCCGAGCTTCTCTCTGACATCCAACTACAGGATGCTACTCTTTATAAGATGCAGGGGACAGCCCTGATATGACAGCTTGTGATGCTAGCCTAAGTTAGTGTGACAGACGACAGAGAAAAAGGAAAAGAGATAAAGAATAAAACATAGAACTGGCATTTTTTCAGTGATGAATTAGGTTTGCAAAAATCAATTTTTTCCTCATCCATTTTCTTTAAAAAGCTTTTTTTTGCCTTGTCATTACTGTTAAGAGCAGTCTTTGTGATTGAATTTGCCTCTGTAGATATTTAGTGATCCTGATTAATTGATTGAACTCAGGGGTTTGGCTTTCTGGAAGCCGGTTTTAGATGTCCCCTCCTCTATGACATTATGTAAACAGGTCTACCCTTTGCAACAGACTGAGGGGTATTATTTGACATATTGTCCTGATGCCAGTCCATAAGAATGCCAATGACAATCATGGTGGAAGATATTTAGATTACTGCTTAGGCTCCCCATCCCGTCTCTTTCTATCAGGGCTCCCATCACTCTGCCTGTTTTGTAATCTTTGTTTTATCTGTTTTGAGTTCGACTTGTTCGGATCAAAAGCTTGTCAGTAAAGCAGAAGGAGTATTATGTGTGTCTGTATTTGTGTACATTAAAATTTAGATTTTGTTTGAATAGAGGGGATTATGACATGTCAGTTTCCAGGGTCTCAGAGGGATCCACAGGGTCTGTAGCTCACAATATCTCAGCCTTTCTCCCTCTACTATCTTAGTAAGACTTTTAAAAGAACTTCTTTTCATCCCTGTGTGGTAGACCTTCAAACTGCCTCATGCTGTTCTCAAGGTTTCTGCTAACATTTTATCTGAACTCCATCCATCATGTCCTAAACAATATTCCTACCTTTGAACTTGTTTCATAACCCTCACAACCTTATGGATTTCTTTTAAGAGTATGTGTTAAAGATCAATAGGAATGTGTGCTTAAATTTGTTGTGGAAGGAAAAGGATAAATATCTCTTTAAACATTTACAAATGGAAAATATGTGCAATGGATTCATATTGTATTACTTTCCTTCCACTTTTCATATATATATATACATATATATATATATATACATATATGAATTCCGGTACCGGTTAGAAATGTGCTGCTTTGTAAGTTCTATCTTCATTTATCAGACACTTTCTGTTATTTAGTTGTTTATTTCATAATTCTAATCATGCCTTGACTGTACTTTTAGAGTCAATATATTGACTTGTTAAAGCAACAACTGAACAAAAGAAGATGATGGAAAGGGGATTTTTGTTTTGTGGTCCAGTCATCAACATGAGTAAATTATGATGAAAAAAGACAGCTAAAACATAGAGCTCCCATTTATATATAGTTATGCACTGTGCTAAATATCAATGGCATATCTTTTATATGGTTACAATGCAGTGGGGCTGGTATCCATCTTTATGTGTCTGTATCACTGAGAGCAGATATACTTGATATCCCTGTCATCTCAGCATCTTAGACCTGACAGCACAGATTATAATCAGCATTCCCTTCAGCCATTCCCTACAGCGATCTTCTTTTTTTTTTTCCCTGCATCGCATCCAACTGGTATATAGTTTTATTAGTATTCATTTTTCTGGGATTGTTTGCTCTGCCAACAGTGTCTCTGATTTCCGTGATCTGTGTTCTGCTGCAGTACTTTGTGTAGCATCCTTGAGTTTTTTTTTATTTATGATAAACATGTTCAGCAAACCTCAGATTCAGTTTTACTTTAAGTCTAAAGGAAAAGGTAAAACATCCCAAAGTCTTTTGCTCTACCAAGTGTTGATTGACTTGAAAGCGTGCTTGCAATCATTTGGTTGAGGGTTGGAATGATTACCAATCTTTAATTAGTCAACAGAATGCATTACATTTCTCATCAAAATGGCTCTGTGTTTTGGGAAATTCATGTCAGGTATACGGTCATATGCTTCCCATTATCACTAGCTTATTTTCGTGCTTGACTGTGGTTATAGCCTTCTATTAGTCCATATTTTCAAACAGTTTTTGACTGATAATGTCACTTGAAAAAAGTGTCTCCTGAAGCTCCTTAGCCTCATCCAAACTCCTGACTTATTTTGGCTAACTTTCAATGTTAATTTGGGTCAATAGTGAAGTAATTTTGGAGTCATGATGTCCATGTATATATTTAGGCTCCAACAAAGCACTTGTATTAGTCTTCCTCAGGATCCTATAGGTGTCTTTCAGTCACACGTGAGTTTTTCTTACATCTCTTTAATGAATTTAATTTTGCATCTTGATTACATTTTTTGGATCTCATCTTTGGCCTCATGTTTTACAGCTGTTAAGTACTTTTATGGTGTCCATGGAAGCGATTTTAGGCCCTTTAGTGATAATAAAAAGACGTAATGTTAAACTTCACAGCTTCTCCTTTGTCTTTTCAGCGACTGAAACTAATAGCTTAATGGGGGGATTCCTATGTGAAAATTCCCAAATTTCCATACATTTGAGTAGGTTTTAACTCTACTTTTTGCTATAATAACTGAAATTTAGAGAACAGCATTATATAATGATTGATAGATGTCAAATTATTTTCTTAACAAAAATATAGGACCATGTGTCAACTCCCATTGACTTCCAATGATTTTTCAGTCATTTTTGACCCTTTCTATAGACTAACCATGTCAATAACCTCAAAAAAGATCCTGACTTTGATCCCAAGACAGGAGCACACACACATAGCCACACACTTACCTAAGTGCTATTTAACCTAACATGCATGGTGCTGGACTCTTGGAGGGAGCTGGAGTACCTGTAGAGAGACTACACATACACAAAGAAAACATGCAGACTCCATGTTTAGAGGCTGTGGCAAGAGGACTCTCCGGATTTTCCAAAATCTTCATTGATTAGTTATTGGAATTATTAAGGAGATTTAGGGTTTTTATTTATTTATTTATTTTTTTGATGTGGGTTCGGTGTATTGCTGCAAATGTAGTTAACCGGTTTTTAAACTTTGTCTTGCTTCACCTTGTTTGGTTCTATTATTTAAAGTATTTATTTTGGTTAATGAAGGGTTTCAAATATCTTTTCAGTTGGATTGGTTATCAGTGACAGTGAGGATCAAAGTCCGACACCAAAAAATAAAGCCGTCAAAGTGGCCCTGACAGCCGGTCTCGAGCCGAGCGTCGTTTGTTTGTGCATTTTATTATGATCACAGTGATACCTCACAGCGAGAAAGGAAAAACAAGACATGGAGAAAAGAAAATCATCATCTTCACAGCAAGAGAGGCAGGAAAAGAGAAAAAAAATGGCTCAGCATCATTGCCGTCCACACTGAGATGAATTATGAACGTGTGAGGGGGTTTGGGGTACAATAGTTGAAGTCACCAGGACCCTCGCCTAGTTCCCTCACGCTCATCCTGGCAGCTAATTAGCACTTTCAGCACTTGTGTATCTTCTCGTTAATGTGATTTCTGCTTATGTAACATGCATGCAGATGCGCCTGCTTACATACACACATTACAGTTTAATTATATAAAGCAATTCAACATGTAAACTCTGTTGTTCATTGTTGGCCTAATACATTTATCTGTAACATGCTGTACGTTTGTCAACTGGGTTTCCCCTTTTGTTTTGCAGTTATCTTAAAAATGTAAGGCTTTGCGTTGATGTTCGTCAGTCATATCATTTTTTTAGAGGTACAGAGATAAACTTGTAAGGGAAGTACTTTAGCAAATCCAGCTAAAAACAAAAGAAAACTAAACAAAAATGTTTCAAGCTCATCACACATGTAAATGTATGAATTTTAAGGATATATACAGTATATTTTTGGTTAACTCAAACTGTTTGTATAGTAGATACAGTCAACTAATTAGAATAACATGCTGAGATATGGGGGGAGGAATGAGGGGGGTGGGGGGGTGGGAGAGTAAGGGTAGATAATTAGACAGAATTAAGGCATCTCTTTTAATCTAGCTCCTGAAAGAAATAGAGGGAGAGGAAGAAAGAGAGCAATGGGGGTGAGATGGTGGAAGCTCTGGGGGTGAAGCCTACATTCACCCCTCTGCTCTCTCCTTCCCTCCCTCTTTGCTTGTGTGACGCAGGGTGTGAATGTGTGGGAAAAAAGGGGCCTGGAGCCTTAGCTCAGCAGAAGAGATCAGCTTGTGTTTCTGGGGTTCTAAACGTGTCCTATTGTCATGATGTCACCGCAACTCAAGAGGGCTGACCTCTGACCCTGATGGATTCATGGCAGCCTAACGCAACACCCCCAACAAAATGCCAAACTAGGGGTTGTTTGCCACTAGGGGGTACCCAAGCCTTTCGCTGTGGAGTTTTTATCAATTGGTAACTGATGGTCTATTTGCCAGTGAATTGGCCCCTCTTCATCCCCCCGATTAGGGCTCCTTTCCCTCAGTCTTCCCCACTTGTTTTGCCTGCATTTACCCTCAGTCGCTCTACCATCTCCGGCAGCCTCTTTTTATTTCCCCTCTAGCTTTCTCTCTCTCTCTCTCTCTGCATCCCTTGTATCTCAATACCCATGAATATAGCAAGTGCCGCCAGATGTCGCAAATACATCATCTGAGGCATACGGTGGTGATGGAAAAAAGTCAAGGCACGTACGAGTGGGGGATGTGAGATGACTTGAGCTCTCCAAGCGCTTGTGTGTGAGTGTATCACTGTATGCCAGCATTCATTTGTGTGTATACGTGTGCTTTAAGTCTGTCTATGTGCAACCGGGTGAATGTGTCTTTTTTGTGTGCAGAGGTCAGAGCAGGTCAGCATATTGTCCCTCTGATGTTTGATATTTTATGTATAAGAGGGGTGGTAGCACCAGAGGATAAGCACGTTTCTGACAGAAGCATCTCTCCACCACAATCTGCCACCTCAGCAATGTTGAACCCAGAGTCAGATCGACAATGGTGAAGCACTGCCTTACACTAAGAGAGGGCTGATTTTACAGACAGGAGAACTAATAGAGGGCTAATGGTGCTGTTTGGACAGAAGACTAGATTACTACCTGGTCACAATAAAATTACTATAACCATGCACAATTTTCTTAATTTATGCTGATAAGGCATAATGTTATTACTGTTGATAAGGATGAAACAGAGAATCTAGCCATCAGTTTTGAATGAACAGGGCATCTCCCTCTTGATATCTGTGGTTGTAGGTATTTTGGAAAGAGCATATATCGTCTGAGCCAGTGGTTCAAGTGGGGATACATTGTCAGTGTTTCATGTCGATATAAACTGATCTTGATGTCTGATGGTGCCAATGGAAATGAACTAAGGATCTCCAGCCTGGTGTTTGTTATTGTAGTTAGGATACATTAAGTATCTTTACACTTTGTAGTTCTAGTGGAAATATTTAGCCCCGGTTTTTGCTTTAGGGGAGGGGTGACTGGAGCATTTCCTCTCTGGGTCAGCAGTTCTAGTGTGGATATACAAGTAGCTCTCTTTTGGGTTGGTGGTTCTACTCGGGATGAAAACAAACATCCCTGAGCTCTGTCTGAGAGGTTAACCTGAGGCTCTCCAGACTTATTTAATGAACAAGATCATAATAAATAACAATGGTCATAATAATATGAGAGAGCCATGTTTGTAGCAGGTCACCAATGCATCTTAAACTTGTAATACTAACAAGTGTTTATTTGTTTCTCGTTGCAACAAGTTTAAGATGCATTGCTGAACTGCTACAAACATGGCTCTCTCATATTATTATGACCATTGTTATTGAAAGAAAACACAGCTTGGCAAATATAAGATGATGGCAACAGTACCTTAATACCTTGTGGTGGCGTCTATGTGTTTGTTATTTTCTATGCAGAATCTCATTTTTGGGCAAGAAGAATCTCCCCAGAGTGGAGTTATCCCAAACAGCAATCCTCTTTTCTCCTTCAGGGGGAAAAAAGTTTACTGCTTGCTCGCTTTTGTAGTCTGCCTCAAAAGATTTGCAGCAGTCAGCATTAAAAGGAATAGATCTAAGAAGACTCCTCCAACTGAAATACCTACAGATGAATAGGAAAAGGAGGGGAATTAGAGAGGGACAAACCGGTGCGAACATTAAAGGCAGATGTTAAGCGTCCCTCTTATTTTGGCTTTGTATGTCAAAAACAGAGGACGCAACAACAAAAATACCAACATCATCTAGTAATGCTTTGATTCTCCCTCCTTTTTCAACTATGTTCACACCTTTTCATTGAAAAGGTTAGTCTCTTTATTCCCTTCTGCTCACAAACACATTCATGCAGACCGGTTACCAGGGCAATAATGTGGCAGATGACATCATGCCCTGACTGGTGTAGTAAGACTTCAAGACTTTGGGACGGTGGTGTAGCTTGGTAAAACTCTCCTTCAATATTCTCACTCTATTTTTGTACTCAGTTTTCCCTTTCTCTGCCAGCAGCTCACAGCACTGGACTGTCCAGTGCTCCTTACGTTCCCTGGGAAAAGGATTAATTATTCAGCACACTGTCTGAATTAAATTTGAATGTGGCAGTTTGAGTAACCTTTTGGTGAAGCACAGTTCTTATTAAGGCAGATGCATTGGCCTTGTTTACATCCAGAACTTATCGCATTCTTTCAGCTGCTTCTCACATAGTTTTTCACAGGCACCAATGCTTTGGATGCTGTACAAGGCTGGAATTGCCTTGGCTCAAATGTAGTTTGGTAAATTTCCTCATAGAGCATCTGGTAAAGACGAAGAGATACATATCCATTAATACATTTCTGTTCGAGAGGATTTACTACATTGCCGTAGCTTACTCAGTTCAATTGGATTGGTTCATACCATCTGAGAATAGCAATTTGTGTTATCTAAAGTCTGACATTTTGCTAATCTTTTCTTACATTAAATAAATTAAACCAATTCAGATTAAAAAATAGTGCCTTTAAAAAGGTATTTATAAATTTTGCTACAGATTCTTAATTTGATTTAGCAGCGGACTTTGATTTCATTGTTCTTGCATCACTTAACAATTTAAAGCCTTTGGCAGTTAGCTTCCCTATGTTTAGCTCTAACCAGCTTTCTTATCACTGAAGAAAAACACCCCTACAGCATGATGCTGCCATCACCAGTTTTTAGTAAGAGGTTGATTTTCTCACTTGACCATAACTCCATCAACATCTTTCATGTGGTTTTATTATCATAGATTGTGTGATAAGTCACCTAAAATTAGATTGTTTGTGGCTTTTTTTGTGCCATTCTTCCTTGGAGGCCAGAGTGCATGACTAATACCCCTTACCCACTGGCCGTTAACTCGTTTAAACTTGATCAAATGACAAGCAACCCGGATTATAATCGATTATAATTGGCTTCAATTGCAACAGCAAAGTGCAATGTAAAGACGTCAACAGACCCCGTCATTCACGTCTGATCTAACAAACCGAAACAACTCTGTTTGCATTTGATAAACATGGCACAGCGCGCTTGAGAGAGATTCTGACAGATAAAAGAGCGAAATAATAAAGCATACTTACTAATTCCTGGCTTCCTTAAATGTTTCTCTCTATTGTTTACTTTGCGGATTTCTCTGGACTTTTCGTACATCAACACTAACCCAGTGTGATGATGTCACCAGACACGTAGCGGTGGGGGGACAGAACCTACACAGCTTGCCAGCAGGGGTCAGACTCAGCTTTTTTATCTAGTAGGAATGGAGCCAAATGGCGACTGTTAGCGGGACGATCCGTGTTTGAAAAACCCAGGTTAACCTGTTAATTTCAGTTGGAAAGAGGCCTAACGGTTGCCCTACCGACAATTTGAGATTAAACAGGAACATCAACATGTGACGAGATGAAGCTGTACGACTGAGCCAACACAATTTACAGATCTTTATTTGTTAGTAATATTGAACACCATGTGTCCTTGTCCTTCTTCCTTAGAATTATGTGCTACTTTGTCATAGTAAAAAGTGAATAAATTATTCTGAAGTTTATGATTGTAACATGAAAATGTTTAAGGGATA
>JAUZNJ010015808.1:0-17505 GCA_034780135.1 Jordanella pulchra
GGACAGGGGGACAGGAGGACAGGGGGACAGGAGGACAGGAGGACAGTTGGACAGGAGGACAGAGGGACAGGAGGACAGGAGGACAGAGGGACAGGAGGACAGAGGGACAGGAGGACAGGAGGACAGAGGGACAGGAGGACAGGAGGACAGAGGGACAGGAGGACAGAGGGACAGGAGGACAGAGGGACAGGAGGACAAGGGGACAGGATGACAGGAGGACAGAGGGACAGGGGGACAGGAGGACAGGAGGACAGGAGGACAGGGGGACAGAGGGACAGGAGGACAGGAGGACAGGAGGACAGGAGGACAGGAGGACACATCTGTCCTCTCCTACTGATAAACAATGAAGGGAAACATATGAAGTCAAACAGAGAAACCACAGCAGGGGGCCTCAAACATTCAGATCAAATTCAAGCCTCTACATACCAAACAGATGAGACACTCCTCTCTTCACAGAGTGACCCCCCCCATCCAGAGTGCGGTCCAGCAGCAGAGGAAACCTGCTGCCGCAGCAAACAGACAGTGAGGGAGTGAAGCCAACAGATGGAGAACAAACCAGGGAGGAGTTTTGAACTTTTCTGCATCACATCCGGAGGGAATGAGAAGCTGTATCCCAGAGCTGTGGTCGTCTGCTGCTGTAGCCCATCAGTTTGCTACGTTTTCTGCTCACTTTCATGGTACCTGCTGCTCGTCGGAGCTGCTGCTGCTTTGTTTTCACCTTGAACCAGTCTGTTCATTCTGTCACATCAATAAGGCATTTAGCCTCACAAACAACTAATCCCATCTTTACCAGATCATTCTTTGTAAACCTCAGAGATGGTTGCGAGTTAAAATCCCATCAGACAAGCTGCTCTGGCCCCACCCACTATCCAATGGTTTACAGCCTCTAAAATCTCACTGCTTTTAGTCATCTTCACCAAGTGGACGCGGTTCCTGCTACGTGAAGCGGCTGATAACGCCAACAATGAATGTTGGACGTTCCTCCATAAGCTGCAGGAGCATAAACTCATCCTGTCACTGGGTGGATGTCGGATTCGGATGAACTCTGTTTATCAATAAAGGTTCATTCAAATGTAAAATCTTCTTCATTTACCAGAGCAGTGCTGCAGTTTGGGATAAACTGTCCAATTTGCAGGACGTGTGTCACATTGTTTGATGAAAAGGCCACCATGAAATTGGATGGACACGTTGACGTCCCCCAGAGTCCAAACCAGAGCTTCCATTTACTGTATGCCTCCTGCTCCTCCGCGTCAGAGAGGATCCTGGTTCACAACTTCTCATTGGCTGACAGTTCATTCTCTGGCCTCAGAACATCATTAGTCCTGGAGCTCATTCTGGATGATGACAGGATGTAGACGTTCCTCCCCTCAGAGAACAGAGTCTGCAGGCGACATGGAAAACAGCGCAGCGTCCGTAACCGATGCAAACTGCTGAGCCGCCGTTGATTCTTCAGCCTTGTCTAAACTTCCTGTTGACTGGTTCTGCTTTTCTATGCAGTAGAACCTGGTTACTTTCCCCCAAATGCTCCACGCTAGCTTTAGCTGAGAAAACAAATGCCTGCAGCAGAAATGACAAGGCTTCCCTCACTGCTCCTGCAAACATCTCTGATAGATGTGTTTGCTTTCAGGAGTTCAGTTCATCCCAGACTGGTTCTATGATCAGATGCAATGTTTCAGCTTGGGCTGAAATGTGGCTTAAAAAGAAAAATAAATACATTTTTCCAACCAAATCCGATAAACAGGGTTTTTCTACTCACTTAAGTTTCAGAATCAAAATGACAAATAACATATTTCTTCCAAAAACTGGCTTTAAATCTCAGGGAGGAGACCTTCATTCAACAAAAGTCCAGCTTTGAAAAATGCCTGAAAATCATCTTAAAGAATGAAAATAAATGTTTGCATCTGGCGGCGTCACACAGTGAGCAGGTTTATCACTCATCTAAGAGAGGAACTGATGTTCTACAGAGATCATGGAGAGGATTTTCCAGTAAATAAACCTTCATACTAAATCAGTTGATTAATTAATAAAATCAATTGATCTCCCAGCCTTTGAACTTCCTGTTCGTCACGTAATAAAGCAGAGGTGACCGAGAACAAACACCTGAACCATGAAGGCTCAGTGATGCTGAGGCACACAGAGGACAAACCTTATTCCTCTCAGACACACAGACCTGATCAAACACAAAGCAAACACCCTGCAAAGCAGCAAATGAACATGTTCAGCTCATCTTGATGCAACTTGATGATTTTATTTCTAATTGTTCCCATTTTTCTTCAAAGATTAAAGGCTGCCTATCGTTAGATATTTGTGTTTTATATTTTATGATGTTCTCTAGGTAAAATGATTTTTGTAGCTTCTAAAGGTGTTATTTTTATTTCCGTTTTTGTTCTTTATGTTCATTTTGAGCCTGATTGCTTAAAAAATCTAGATAATTAAGATTCTAAAAGTAGTTTTTCTAATGTGAACAAATATACATGAATCTCAAATGTCATCTGATTAAATTTCATGATAAAATGAAAAAGAATATTCATCTAATACCACCTGGAATAAGGCTGTAACATAAATGATATGGATAAAGTGCAGCGCTGTGAATCTTTTATTTCTCTCCATTCTAGACGCCTTTCTAAAACAGTTCCAGCTGTTGCAGCTTTAAACTGTGAGCCAGAAGATATTTCAGCCTTGTGTGATCATGTATGTGAGGAAAGCTTTCCCAGTAAACCTTTGATTTAGGAACCGAAAAGAAATCCAGCCGAGGCCAAAGCGATAACAGGGCGAGTTTGAAAGGATCTCTTACTGTCTTCTCCAGGACACGGCATGCCTGGACGCTCCGGGATGCTGGGGAAAACTGCAAGAGACAAAAAGAGAAACAGGTAACATTTTAAAAAAGATGAAGGTATTTTATTTGTGCTCAAGTTAAAATAATCAGGAGTGACTAATAGTAAGAACGGCGGAAAATGTAAACAAACTAATTTTCACCATGATAAATTCCTTGGTACTTTTTAGTTTATTCAAACAATATTACTCTTTTCTAAGAAATGACTGAATTATAACCAATGATCTAATATATTCCGGTATGTCTTAATAAAGGCCACTGACAGACCGGGACACCCACCGTCTCAGGCCCTTAAAGGAGGTTATTACGTATTTAAAATCAGTTTCTTCACTGAAACAAAATAGACCTAAAATTTAAGATGCATAGAAAAAAAACATCATAACTAAAGCTGGACGACATTTCCAAAAATTATATCATCATATATTTCTTAATACCGATCGATACAATATAATTTCAATATCGATGTAGGAAAAATAAAAGCCTCAGAAAAACAGCCAGGAATTCCTACAACAGATGACTGTACAAACCTTTGACCAATATTTAACAATGTTTATAAAAACCCTCCAACATAACATTTAAAAAATGTTAGCTTTAAAAAACAAAAACACATAAAACTACATGGAAACCTGGAACATCAGTCAGTGTTTATATCCTGGGATTGATATTGAAATACTGAAAATATGTGTAAAAGTCATATCAACAATACTGAATTAAACCATATCGCAATCTATACGTTCCCCCAGGCTAACTTCACTCATCATAGCTGCTCTAATTATAAAATCTATCAGCTGAAAGACAGGATGTACTACAGCCATCCATTAAAGGTATGCGTGTATAAAAAAAACATAAACTTGAAAGTGAGTGCAAAGATGATCTACTAACTGGCCATTGCAAGAATTATCCATGTGACATGAGCAAAAGAGCAGATGTATTCCTCTTTAGTCTTCATGAATACACACTACATATACTTAATATCAGAACGTGCAAAATACTGGGAGGAGAATATATTAAATAAGCAGCTGCAAACTTGAACACAGAAATCTCTGGTGATTGTGGTGAGAAGGAGGTGTAGGCCCAATAAAAAAAACAACAGAGTAGGAATTTATCTGCGCTTGTTTCATCTTGGGTTTGAACCATGTTGTTAATCAGGTAATGGTCATTTTGTAAAAGACTGCCTTTTCATGCATCTGAATGAATCATTCTAACATAATATCAACATAGAGGCATCTGATAAATAGTTATTCAGGTATTTGTCCAACAGATAGATCTGAAGCTGTCAAAACTTTAAACTCTTTAGCTTTGAGAACAATCTTGATCTTAACGAGGTGGTTCCTTAGATTTGAAGTATTTCCACACCAGGCCTTGCACTTTTTCTCACAAATATTGCACCATAAAGAGGATAGCTTTTTCAAAGGTAGTGGCATACTCTGAGCGCTTTCTATTGGCAATGGTTGCTTCGTTTATTCTAGCAGCGGCTTCTGACATCATCACACTCTTGTGGGAGCAATGGTGTGTAAATGTGCAGCATGGAAGATCGCCTGCTCCTCCGTTTCCTCTGTCACTATGATGCATTTAGGTAATCTTTGATTTTACTCTGTGGTACTGACAAAATTGGGTCTGTACCTATAAAACTACTAAATGTGGTACTCAACTCTTGGTATAAGATGGACTGATCAGAGAAGCCTCCACAGCTCCCAGCAACCGCTCATCATATGGTCCACAGGTAACCTGCAAAACATCCACTAATTGTATTTGCAACCTTTTGTTTATTTTTGGATCTTAATAGATCCGGCCACAAAGTCTCTTTCTGGGTAAAGTCCGTCTCTGGTGTAAAAGGCAAGTCTGTGACTTAAACACCCCGACAGAAAGGGAATCTGGCAACCCAATGAGGTTGCTAAAGGGAAAAGTGTTAAAATGCCATAAGAGCAGACGCACAGGTCAGGAGGTCCAACTGTCATCTGTAGATTAAAAAGAGGCAGGAAAGCGAAGGGAAGAGAGGTTCAGGGCCTGTTTTTGTCAACAATCATGGTAGGTGGGAGGAGGAGGAACATTCCCACACACATTGACCGTGTGACGTTAATTGAACAGCTCTAGTTTTTCATTGTTCTGTAGTTTGGTTGAACACAACCAGCTCAGTCTTAGAATCTGACTAAAGGACTTTAAGCTGAAGGTCAAAGTACTGTGTTGATGAATTCAAAGAAAGCTGTTTGTGTTTGTTCTGTAGGCGTGTTGTGTCAGTGTCCAACACTCCATGAAGCCACACCTCATCACATTTGGTCATTGTGGGGATATTGGCCTGAAGGTTTGTCAGCAAAGCATTTAGTCCATTTAGTCTGACACTCCGGACGTCCTGACCAACAACCTTCAACCCACCGGGCTCCATGTGTGCAACCAGTGTGGCACAACGAGTTCGCTAGATTAAATATCAACTTATTCTCCAAACTGATTCCTGATAATCAGGTGGTGCCTGACTTGGTCATGTAGACATTTAGAGTAAATACATTTTAAGAAGAAATGAATTAATTTCAAATAACGGGGGAGTTTAAAGCAAGTTACTTTAAAGCAAAGACTGACTATAATCAGCATCATGGAGGGTTTCAAGTTTTTCCAAAGGAAAAGATCCTGCTGCGTTTCTTCCAGTAACAGGGACTGGCTCACAGGGGCAGCAGGCTGAGCAGTGGCGCCCAGAGTTCCCTCTACCCCCACACCTCCTGCAGCTCCTCACTACAGGGCGAGCTGAGAGACATGGTCCTCTCAGGCAGGTCCTGGGCTGTTCCCTGAGGGAAGCACCACCGCATCCAACTCACCACCAGCGGACACGTCGGCCCCTCTCCTCACCACAGTGTCCCAGACTTGCAGCCAAAGGTCACAAGATTTGACCTCTGGCCAAAGATGTCCAGGTGTCAAGCGATGGACATTGTGATGCTTGAACATGGCGGTTATGATGGACAACCTTGAGGTCAGAACAAACGATGGGTCTATACAAAAACAAGCTGCCATGAGAACATCATGTTCCCTCAGACTGTCTCTCTGATAAACACTCTGAACATTTCACAGTCTGCTTCTCTTCCTGGAAAAAAATGTCTATTTGTTCAAAAACCAAAAATAAAAACTGGTGTTGAACCGAACACACCCAGATGTTCATATCACTGCTTAACCCGATTCCTTTAAAGTTTCAGACATATTAGCCGATCTCAATACGATACGATGGAAACTGAAATCAGATTCCTTGTTTAGGAACCAACCTGGCTAATTGCTTCAGTTTCCTTTTCTTTCTTGTTTCTTTTTTGCATAATCCTCCTTTTGCTCCGTCCCTTCCTGTAGAAAGCTTCACTAATGAAGAACCAATGGATTCATTCTTCTAGACCATGTTCTGTTTCTCCTTAAACCTCTCATCAGCGTATTTCTGCAGATGATGAAAGCTGCTAGTTTGGTTCCTCAGACGGGCCAGCAGAAGGCTCTCTGTGGGACCTTCATGAGGTGGGATGTCAGAGCAAAGGCTTTACAGCCTTTAAAGAGTAGAGGCCGAGTTTTTACCTTTGGAACAAGAAAATGGAGGGAAACAGGATCTCGTCTTTGATGAAGTTTTTTTTGTTTTATTTTTTTTAATTTTGAGGTTAATTCGCCTCCAGTTTTCCATCACTTTCCTCATGTTATGTAGGTTAAAGACAGTGGAGGAAGAGACTCACCATGCAGCAGCAGTCCAGATCTCTTGGTTCTGCTGTAAATCCGAAGAGCTTCTTCCAGCTCCATCTGAGAGGAGATGGTGCAAGGATCCCCTGGAAACACAGAACACGGTTCTGTTCAGGATGAGATGTGTTTGAATAAATGCAACTGAACAAACACCAGTCAGACGACAGGTGAAGCTGACTGGTTTTCATCAGACTTAAAGTTTCTGACTGTAGCTGTGCAAACAAAACAGGATGACTTCATTCACAGATATCTTCACACTGAACCTGCAGGTGGTTGAAAATGTGTCGATATGTTTCACATTACCTTTCCTCATCTGTGGATGTAAGCTAATCCCAGCTGGTTCACACTGGATCAGAACAGTGAGTAGTTATCAATCATATCCACACCGATGTTTTTCCTCCTGAACGTCTGACATAAAACTGGACCTTCTGAGGATTTAAAGAAGCTTTTTGATCAAATGAAGCTTCAAAAACCTTTTCCCATCCCTTTAACATGAGAAGATCCACTTTTGTTCTGATGCTGGAGGCTGAATCAGGTCGTCTTTAAGCCGCTCAGGGGGAAATTAAATATTAAAGCGAATAAAACAAAAGCTGTTAGAAACCCTGGTCCTGGTTAAAGGCCTCAAACAACGAGCTGAATGCTAGATCCTCTTCAGAGGCGTCTTCTGAGCTGCAGTCGCACATCTTTACCGACTGTTTTAAAAGCTTGAACAAGAAAATCTGAAGTTATGGGAAGAATCTGTTGCTTTACTTCCTAACATCAGTTAAACTACTTTCCTTTTTGTCTTCGTAATCATTTGTTTTAAACCAGTCAGTTTTATATTTTTTTAAATCAAAGCCAATTTTCTTTTCCAATATATTGACAGGTTATTGGAAATGTGTCGATATGTAAAATCTAGCTTTCCAAATATCTGATGATGAATCAGTTCTAATGCATGTTTAAAGCTCAAGCTTGTGAAACGAAATACTTTCTGAAATAAACGTAGTGAAATAACTGCTACATAAGTCCAACTACAGATGTTCTTGTTTATTTTCTACTTTAATTGCTTTTGTTTTTTTGAATACTTTAAGTGTAAAAAGGTGCATCAGGAGATAATCCACAAACAAAGCTTTCATCCAGACACACATTGAGAAAACGATATGATGAGGTTCATCAAACCAGACGCTGATTGGTTCCAACTTTCACCACATTCTCATTAATGCCATTACAGTTCATCAGACTTGGACAGAAACACCAGACAGAGGCAGGCTTAGAAGAGTGGATCCCCACTTCCACAGTGCTGGTATTCTGGACTGCCCTGTAGGGACTGAGTCGGGCCCCTGTGGGTCTGGTGGCCCCCTGGGGCTGAACCATCCAGGGGGTTTGCCAAATCTCCTTCCTCTTGGTGTTTCTGATCCTCACCCACTGTGGACTGCCGACCCTGCCAGTGGGGAGGGGAAGTCCTCCTCCTGCTGCCTTGTTGGGTATCTGACATTTGTTGGGGGGGGTGTTAGGAGGCTGCCTGCAGGAGCTGAAGCCAAGCTGCCACCTGCTGCTGCAGGCATCCAGCCTCTTACCACACCAACATTCACACTCAGCATCATCCAAACAATGGGAAAGGTCAAAGGTCAACCTTGCATTTTATCCCCTTTGAAACCAGAAACATCTCTGATTTAAAAAAGGTTGTGAACCGTCTGTAGTTTTCCTTCCTGCTCAGAAACAAACAGGCAGCCAAGCTCCTTCAGACTCGACGTCTGAAAAGCTGCAACAAGACATGAGAAGAATCACTAAACTATGTTACTGCAATGAAGGAGATTTAAAAGCATCCACAGCTTTAACTGCCTGTCATTCATCCAGAGGCCTGAAGTAATGAACTCATCTCATATCAGCAGTGACAGATGTTAACAGCTGTAAACTCTGCAGATTAAACCAACAACAAGACCTTTGAGAATGAGCCGCTGCTACATCAGAAGAGTCAAAGTTTGGTCCTACAACCATAACCCTAGCTTCTTTAGGGCTACAAAGCTTTGACCTACAGGAAGGAAACACAGGAACAGCACCGAACGTGTTTGAAGCGTTTCTTCTGTCTGATGATTATCAGCAGGACTGACATCAGAATGGCAGTGAAGGAGGGAAGGCCGACACTTAAACAGGCTTTAACATCTTAGCATGTAGCATGGTTAGCAGCAGCTGGTTTATTCTCTACAGAATGAATCATGTTGTGATATTAGAGGGGCCCTTAGGGCCTTGAACAGCGGCCCCTGAAAGTTTGATGAACATTTCGATCCGTTTTATTCCCTAAATGACAGCAGAGGCTGTTTAAGGTGACCTCAGCTCTATAGAACCTGACCTATGACCTGTGATCTCTGTCATGTCTGCCTCTACATGGACGGGTCTTCTCTCTGCATCACCCCCAGCTGAGTCCCACCGGACGAATACACTCCCACTCCCACCAGGAGACACAGACTGATGATGGAAACACATCAACTAAACGAGCTCAGCTTTCGGTGGTTTTAAACTGACCGTCTCTGTCCTGCTGCTGGAACTTTTCAACTTGAAAACAACTAAAGGCTTTCAGGCCCTTAAAAGCAACTAAACCTCACTTAGTGACAGGTGTAGACCCCCCCCCGCTAAACAAGATGGATGTGGAAAGAATTTGACTATTACTCTATGATAACTGATTATTTTAATAACAGCAAACTTCTATATCACTGTTATTTAGCAAAAGAAAATCCTCCATCATCCTTCAGGTGTTTATTTCCAAACACATCTAGAGCTAAAGTTTAGTGAAGCTTCATTTAATGTAGAAAAACTCGTAGCTTAACTCACCTTGACAACGGTACCACAGGTTTCCATTAGACCCGATTCTGAGCTTAACTTAAACCCATAAATCAGCAGCCCTCAACCAGCTTCCACACTGAAGCCCTCCCAACCCCCACCCACTCCCACAGTGGACAATCCCTCACGTTAAATACCAACATAAGGAGAGTCTGAAGGTTTTTATTCTTGTTTTAGGGCTTGGAGTCTGAGCCGTCATTTCCTGCTAAATGTTGCAGTTTGTGTCCTGGGATGTGATGAGGATGATGATGATGAAGAGTCTGCAGCAGAGTTTAACTGAGGATTACAGCGAGTGATGAAGGACGGGTCTCCAGCAGAAAGGGAGGGATTTAAGGTATCTGACCATGAAGCTCATTCACCTTCATCGTCGATCCACTTCAGTGTGATGGGCTGTCGCTTAGCAACGCTGCACATGGTTTTCACTTCCTCACACAGCTCCACGAAGCTCACTGAGGACGGCAAGTCAGTGATCAACATGTACCTAAAAGAACAAACACAGACAACAGACTTCAGCTCAAAGTAAAGAAGAGACTGAAGGATTCAATAAGTTCAGCATCGCTGGATTCAAACGAAACTTCTCCCTCCTGATGTCAGGAGATTCGAACCGATGAGACTGAGGCTGCTGCTGACAGCAGAGGACGAGCTGCTAACTACAGCAGCCTTATTTATCATTAAACAGCGCAAATACTCACGCTTTAATGATCTGAGTTTCTTTTTGATCTAATGACTTTAAACTGAGCCACAAAAAGCCGTCATGTGTTCGAAACGGTCTAATCAAAGCCCAACTGAGAAACCGACCAGTAGTTAGTAGATGAAATAATATTTGATCAACTTTAATGTCAGAAAATGAGCTTCAGGATGTGGACAAACCAAACCTGCATCATTCCTCCCACAGCTGCTCTAAAAGCTTGAATCTAACAACCTATAACAGCGACCACACAGTTAAAGTTCAATTAAAGAAATAAATGTCAGTTAGAGGTTCAATCTTTAGTCCTTCAATGCAGAAAATGAAAAATGTAACTAATTCATTAAATACAGAGTAAAGCATCTCGGTTCTTTATTTCTTGTAAGTTTAAGGATTATGGCCTAATTCAGTGTCATAGAAAATTAAAGTATCAAATAAAATTGACAAAGAGGATTTTAGAAATCCATCGTTTCCATGCTGAGGTCTATAAAATGTTAGGAGGACGTCTGAGTGGGCAGATGTTCAGAGGACTTTGACTGACACCATCTGTAAAGACAGGAAGACACCAAAGATCCAAACTAAAGAAGCTGGTTATTTAAACTGATCAATGGAAAGTTGAGTGGAAGGAAGACTGTGTAGGAAGAAGAACCTCAGTAACAGGAATGACCAGAGAGGAATCGAGAGGAATTATGAAAGCTTCATGAGAAAAGGACTGAGGCTGGAATCAGAACATCCAGATCATCTAAAGACAGACGGACCCTGCAGACGAAATTTGTCTTTGTCTGCTGATCAGACGTCTTTTACACAGACGTCAAAGTCCTTAATTCTAAATAACCTGATCATTATGAGCCGTTTATCACAGCCAACATTCCGACCTCTGAAACCATTTCCTCAGAAACCCACAACCTAAAGCCACATCAGCTCAACCTCTACAGGTGGCATCATCTCTTCCACGCCACTAGATGGAGCTGACGTACATTTAGCCACGTGTTTGAGAGCAAACGCTTATAGACATTCTTCTAGGTTACTAATTAAGAGCAACGACTTTAACCTCTCGAGTCGTGGTTATAAAATGAGCTCTGCTGATCTCAAAGGTCACTGATGCGTTCAACGCCTCCGCTGGCTGTGGCCTTCATGGACCCTTATCAGCCAATGACTTCATTAAATAAGGGTGTGAATGTTCAGTTTTCCTGTCAACACTGATCCAGGATCGTCATGCAGCTTGAATGAACGTTTAACAAAGCAGCTGCTGAGAGCCGATGGCTGCTGGGGCCCGGGGCCAAACACACGCCCAGCAGGAACCTGTCTGAGCTGCAGCCGCCGGTCCTCTGAGTGCCTGGGTGTGTTTATAACAAACATGAGTTGAACTCTGGAAAGAGACAGCTGGCCTCCCAGCATGCATTGCTGATCAACAGCCACACCAGTGAGCAGAGAGCAGCATCAGAAGCGTCTCCCGGCTCCTAACTGGAGAGACTTAGCGAAGGTGCGTCATTACTGAACCAGCATAACTCGATATATTCAGGTCATATTTAATAGATATATGTGTGACATAGGATCTAAATCTAGGAGTTTTGTGGGATTTTTGACCTTATTTAAAGTGTTTATAACATTAGAGCGAAAACTGAGCTCTTAGACAGTCAGTCAGTGGCGACCAGAGGAAAATGGACAGAATCCAGTGAAACATTTCATCAACAGCCGGTCGACCTTCCTAGAGGAGCTAAAGAGTCTTGTTTTATTTTTGTATTTTCTCTGCTGTTTTATCTGCTCCTCTATGTCTCCTGTACTGCTGCTGCTGGAAACCTTGTTTAATATTGAAGCACTCGTTCTCATGTTTTCTAGATTCAGTCTGGATCTTGCTTCATTTAGCAGAAATCTATTAGTTTTTCATAAATGTGACCCGTGTCGTATGTTTTTCAGGACAGCCTGAACAGAACCCCCTGACTGAAGCCATGAGCTGCTTTAAACTCTGCTATGATCAGTGAACCGCTTCAGTTGATAAAACAAACACCAAAACAGACAGATGGAGCAGAGAACAAGTGATGCTGAGTGACGCCACATGCTAGCTCTACGATCTATTGCACTGATTATTGCCAGTAGTGCTGCAATGGTTGATCAGATGAATCAATTTGGGAACCAATCATAAACTAATTTAGTAATTTCATTGAATTGTTACCAAGAACAAACGTACACAAGATGTTTTGTTGACATATTAACCTATAACCAGCAATAAAGACAAATGTCTACAAGAAATATAAACACTTTCCATTTTAGATTAAAAATCTACATGTATGTATTCATATATTTCTTCCATGTTTTGCTTTATTAGTCATTTAAAATACTAAATAAATTTGTTTTTCTAAATTCCAAAGGTTTTTTTTAGAAATGTTAACTAAAAGTTTGTCTTTTTAATTATTTAAAAGTGTTATAATTACAGCAACATAAAAAGGTCCATAAAGCGGCTAAATCTGCAACAGTAAAATAGTAAACCTGTACTTAACGTTCTGTTCTCAGCAAATAAACCAAGTAATGTTATGTTCTGAACACTAAACTAGTCACAATAATCACTTAATGACATGGATGGTAAACATTATTAACGACCAGTTTAGTAACACTATCCTTGTGCGTTTGTGGTTCGGTCTTCACCCCCCATGAGATTATTAGAGAGACGTTGGTTAAGGTTTTGAAAAACAGATGAAAATGGTATCAAAGCTGAATGTTGCAGCTGCAGTGTGGATTCGATCCAAATGACAATATTATTGTTTATAGTAAACACTTGTTATGATTAGAGGCCTGCTGATCAGCTGTTTGTAGATCAGCTGAGGGTCCAATCAGCTTCTACTAATGATGGTGAAACATTGAACCCGTCCACCTGCTCCGTCACTCTTCTCTGTTTAGCTAATGTGGCTAATGACAACAGAGGTTATAGTGGAGCCAGACTGAAGCTAACGGAGCAGAACCAAGTAGAAACCTGTCTGCTGCGGTCAATCAGTAAAGAACAATCATGCTAAGCTAAGCTAAGCTACGCTAAGCTAAGCTAGCAGAAAGGCCGACGTCCTCAGGTCTGCTGCTCCATCTGCATCGACAGGATCCTGTTTGGTTTGGAGACACTAATTATTTTATCTAAAACTGTCCTTATTTTGTCCCTTAAAATCAACATTTCTTTGTATGAACAGCAAACATGAGAAACACAGTAGCACAGAGAGATAAGCTGTTATAATAAATGAAGATAAGTGCATGTCTGCATCAAAGCTGCAAACCAACAGAAACACTCTACTGTTCAGTCAGACGGGGAAGGGAAACTTTAACAGTTAAATATTTCCTAAACATGAGCTGAATCATGACCTACTTATCAGTTTTACCGGAGAGGAGGCAATAATTTCGAAAATACTGTCATATTGTAATTAATCTTATCTTGGCTGGAAAAGAACGCTGTGCTTTAAAACAATCCTGTAGAGTTTTTTTATCTGGTATGTTTGAAATTCTAGTGTCTTGATGCTTCATAAATCAAATGTTTAAAACTCGCCTGAATCTGAAATAAGTCCAATGTTTAACTACAGCTGCTTATTTTCCTTCCTCTAAGACTTTAAATACATTTTATTAGGCTTTGATAAATGAACTCAGACTAAAAAGCCCTAAAATATCTACCTTCAAGTGTTTTAAATACAAACTTAAACAACTCAGCAAAATTATTCCTAACATTAAACCAGAATCAACTTTTCTTTCTCTGACTTCAATGAAGGGATTAAAAACACAATCAGTTGTTATGAAGCTGGACTCATAAACCACAGTTATCATGAAGGGAACTCTGTGGCCGACCTCGACTCTGTCCAACAGCCCTCAGCAAACTAAAGGATCGACCATGAACAGAGAAAAAAGCTCCTCTGATCAAAACTCCTCACCGCCTGCAGATGTCAGAGGTTGGAAAAATGATTCTCGTTTCCAGATAATGAACTTATTGTGGAATCATTTCTGGAGACTCAACCTTAACGCACATAATCACAGCTAAACTGAGTCATTTCCTCACTTTCAGCTCTGGTGGAAGAACTGAACCCAGGATCTCCAGCAGGATGTCGGTCGTTCTACATAAAGTCAAGCTGAATCGCACTATAAGACCAAACTAATAGCATCAGAGAAAACACGATTAATTCAAACAACAGCACAGTTTGACAAACCTTTGCAATCACAACAAAAGAACTGTTGAATGATTATTAATGATTTTGGTTGTTTTCCAACATCAAAGTTTCCCAGATGTTCCTAATGAAGCCTTGATTCCACCAAATCCAAAGAAATATGTGTCTGAGCCCAATAAAGGAAACGTCTGTAGCTTCCTGTGTTTTTAAACATTTTCCCTGACAGGTTTCCTAATAAGCTGGGGAAACAGTAAACCTAACAGTTAAACACACAAAAGTGTTTTCAAACTGATAATGACTTTGCCGCTAATGTCTACAGCTCAGGACTAAAGGAAACATTTGATTTCCAAGATCCCTCTAAATTAAATGTTTCAGTTGAACATCTTCATTCATACATAGAGGAATAAGACAGAGCTGATCAGTTTAAAGGTAAATTATCTAATGGACATCTAGATACTCAGAATAAAAGAGGAAAAAAACAAAAACCTGCTGATCCAACATCGGTAGAAATTAAGCCCGACCAGATAGAATAAACAAATAATAAACCCTGGTGAGTGCAGCCTCCATGCGTTTGTAAACCGCTGGACTTTTCCCTGATTAAACTGCTGGTGGGTCTGTGGCTCAACCTTCTGTTGGTGGATGGAAGGAGACATGATGCTCCATCAGATTCAGATCTGAGGAACCAGCAGGACAGTCCATAGAACCACGGCCAGGAACTATTAGGCTGCTGTTTAACTCAACTCTGAGGTTTAGAAGAGTATCTATGACATTTACCTAAGGAAGCAACCAACCAACCACAGTATGGAACCAGATATGGACCCAAGTCTTCAACAAAATGAATGAAATTTGTGAGGACAGAAAAGTCTGATCAGGACACGAGATGTTTGTTTTCTGGGTTTGTTAAACATTAACCTTCAGTTTCATGTTTATGTCAAACTACAGAAGGAGAACAATGAGCTGAGAGCTTAGAGAGAAGCTACTTCTACTTTCAAATAAAAACTAAAAACACCTTCAACCAAGCAGTTAAACCTTGAAAATACTAATACTAAAACTAGAAGAGCACTCAGAGAGCCCAGACCTCCTCCAAGCAGAGCAGCTCGTTCCCCGACATGTTGTGACCTCCACTTCCACACCAGACCCAGATCATTACCGAAATATTCCTGGATCCAGATCGCCACCAAAAGTTAATGGATTGGTCCTCGGCCCTCGACGCACCTTTGGTAAAATTTTCAAGAAAATCCGTCGATAACTTTCTCTGTAAAGTTGCTAACAGACAAACAAACCAACGCTACCGAAAACACAACCTCCTTGGTGAAGGAAACAACCAGAGAAGGACCAGTTTACAGGGAATCCTTCCTCTTCTTAATGTTAAATCTTCCCACTGTTAAGGTTTATGTTCTTCTTCATATTCAGCCTTAAAAGACAAACAGGAACAGAATCAATGCATCAAAACAACAACATGTTGAAGCCACAGCAGAGAACAGCTGCAGATAAACCACGCGGGTTTATCTGTAGGCTAAATAAGCAGTTCCCTTCTGGTCGAGTTAAAACCACGACTGGTGGGTTGCGGCACAGCCGATGGGATTTTAGTCTCAACCAAACAGTTTAAAGCAGCTCAGCAGGGAACACACCAAACACATCCGAGTTATATTCTCTGTCCACATTTTATATCCAGAAATATAGAATAAAATGAATCAATCATATGATCACATCAACTAAAGTCTAATTCATGCCAACATCAGCATGCAGGGTTAGCGATGATTTCTCATTTAATACCAGGGAGGCTAAACCTCCACAGTGAATTTGATCAAATAATTGGTCAAATGTGGATGTTAATCTTCATAACTGTGGTTAATAAACTGAATTAAATGTGCACTAAAATGATTTATTTCATGAGCATGTTGTGCATTCATCAGCGGCTCTCGGACACCATCTCCCCCCAGCAGGACACTACCTTTCATCCTCATTCATCTTCTATGAGAATTTCCTGTTGAGGTTTGAGCCTCTGTGCGTTGAAGCAACCAATGAGAAAGTAGAGCCCTGATTGATCGCATGCAAAATCCATCACTTCCAGTGACGCTAAGCCTCTGAGGGGGTCTATGGAGCAGGGGCGGGCTGAAGCTGGCTGCTTGATAATGATTGGCCAAACACGGTAAAAGATTTGACTGACAGCAGCCAGACTTGTCTTTCCTCATGAGGAAAGACAAGAAAGAAAAGTGATCCTTCAGTCAGATCTGTCGTCTTCCTGTGGTTTCTGGAGTTAAATATTTCAGAGAGCTTCAGAAAACCTATTTTCACCAGTTGTAGTGATGTATTTGTTGTGTTTGAACATTTGTTCATACAATACGCTACGTTCGGATTCAATTAACAGCACTGAGCCTCCCCTATGTTAAAAACCAGCATCTGCCACTGCCTGCATATAAAGCAACCATTGTTCTCTGTTTGTGATGCTGACAGCATCAAGTCACTGACTTCGCAGCAATCCCTCCTTCTGAAGATGTGGTCAAAAATTAATTACACACTAAGAAAAAAAAATCAACTGTAGATTTGTTTTTGTGATTTTCTTAGTTTAAAAAACCTTTTTAATACAATGAGCAAAAATCCAGATGAATGTTTTTCTAAATATCCCAATAGCTTCATGATCTCCAGTGATATCTTATTTCTTTATCATTTGGAAACTCTGCCCGTTTCTCAGTTAACAAGAACTCCATTATGGATTCCTGTTCTCGGCAAGTAAGTTCTTCAGAAGAACACAGAAAGTATGGAAACGGGGAGAACGGAGCACGCTGAATAAAACTGTGTCAATGGGAACGGAAGCACACTGATGACATCACCACATTCAAAGCTGGTCTTCGCCGCCTGTTACTAATAGTCTCTAGCTAATGATAAATTATTACTATTTTCATTTGGTGGGGGAATAAGGATGAACAAAGTCAGACAAACACAAATCACATGAACACACATAAGAAAACCCAACCCCATCAGAGCCAGCGGTGCTTCACACAGGGCTGTGTTAACGTTAGCCCTGGCAGCAGCTAGCTTTTTTTAAAAACTACGACAAATCAGTAAATGGGTTGTATAGTGAAGCTTAGAATTATAATATTCTCACCTTAAAATGACCTTAACACGTACTTTGTTGAACAACAGTGACAGAAAAGTGAACTTTGAACTTATACTGGGCTCCTCTGGAAGCTGCTGCTGCTGCAGTGCATGCTGGGAACAGCTGCCAGTTCTGGAGAACGCATAAGTCTGCTCTGATGCATGCTGGGTAAATCAAAATCAAATCAAATTTTATTTGTATAGCACATTTCAGCATCAAGGCATTTCAAAGTGCTTTACATAATTAA
>JAUZNJ010015819.1:0-17504 GCA_034780135.1 Jordanella pulchra
AGGCTGCATTCATCGGCTGCAGACGAAGGAGTCTAGGGATCCGAACAGGCCGAGGCGCGGCGCTATGACGCAACCGGCCGACAAATCCAGCGGACGGATGTGAACACAGTCAACGCAGCCAAGATTAAGGCTCCTTAAATCAGGTCACATTCTATCAAACATTATTTTTTCAGATTCTTTTCTTACTTTAGTTTTTCATTTTTTTAAAATACAGATTTTCTTTTTTTCTCTTTCTATTTTCAGTTTTACAAAGTTTTTCAAATTGCATATTTTTCAAATTGTGTTTCCCAGATCTCATTGTCTTCACTTTTAGGGGCGGGCTTTCCTGTGGAGTGAGGAGCGTTTCTATTGGTCTGCTGGGCGTTAAATAAAGCATTTTTATTGGTCAGTGTGTGCATCAAGCAAGCAAGTGTTTCTATTGGGCTTGAAGTGAGGACAATGTAAAATAAAGAAAAATCAACTGGTCAGAATCAATTTTAAAATCAGATATTTGCCAAAAAAATAAGACAAATTTAAAAATATAAAATCCATAAAAATTAGAAAAAATAAAATGACTAACTTAAATGTGAAAAAATAAAACATAAATTAAAGACAAAATGTGAAAGAAGAGCAAAGTTATTCTCCAAACTTTTTTAATTATTTTTTTTTTTTATTTCATTACTGGATTACATTTTTTATTGTTTTTAATTTTTCCATTTTTAAAACATTTCCTTTGCTTGTGTTGATGATGGAAGAAGAGAACCTCTTCATGTATGAAAACATCCCTCTGATGCTCACAGACGCCGTCTGCTCATCAGTTGGATCCTGGATTTTGCAGTAAAGCTCCTTCACTTTCTTTGGGACTTTATTTTATCTCTGGGTTTTCATTTCTCTCCTTCAGGTACATTATCCCCATCTGCTTATTCAGCCCTTTAAGTCTCTGTTGATCTTCAGCAGATTCATTCAGAAAGAAGCTTTAAACCAGCGACCCTGCCTCTCTACGTACACACATTACCTCTCTGTTTGACCTTGGGAATTTTCTCTGAGAGGTAAATATGAGGAGGATGTGCAACAGAACAGATGACCTCTTCTGTCTCCTGGTTCGTAATTACCTGGTGAGCAAGGCGACAACCCACTGGGGGTGGTCCTGTTGGCGTTGTGCAGATGAAATGCTGATGCGGAGCGAAGCCAGCTGGTCAGAGTGGAGCTCAGGTCATTTAAGCTCTACAAGGAACAATCCTCCTCACATACAAGCTCACTGCGGCACTCAATGAGCGTTTTATTTTGAAAAACAAACAAGGGAGGCTAGAAAACGGGGAATGAAAACAGTGCTTGTTACGAGCTCACTGTGGGGGTTTCAGGTCTGAGGGAAGACGAGAAGAGGGAGGAAGGTGTCTCGAACAGCAAGACACTGAGAAGTGTATATTTGTTCAAGCAAGAGCTTTCGAGTGGGTCCAAAACAAAGTAGGGGATCAGAAGGGAGTCCACGGCCACCCCACCCACTGTCAATTCCTGCTCTTCCCACCCCCCTCATTTCTCTGCTGTCAGCATGCATGTCCACTGGACACCCAGGGGTCCTGCAGGAACTATGGGTCTTTGTGCTGCAAGGAAACACTTCAGAAACAGACTGATTGCAAAAACATCCTGATGTAAGTACAGTCTGTGGGCTGCTGCTCTTTCCAAAAGCTCTCCTAGAACTGGATGTTAAATGCCCCCCCCATAACCCAAACTAAAACACAGTTTGAAAAGGAGGCCCTTCTTAACACTCATTTTGAAAGAATAAAATAAAAAAAATATAGAAGTATAGATTTAGATTGTTCTTGTTAATTAAAGAAATTTGGAAAAATAAACTAAGAAAAAAATGGCCGAGCCACCCTGACCCTGAATCAGCAGGAGAAGATGGATGGATGGAAATAAGAAAAACAGGGGAACGTTTTTTAAAATAAAACTGTGAAAAAAAGGAAAAAATATATTTGAAAAAAAAATGGAAAAATTAAATAATAAAAAAGAGAAAAAAATAAGATTTGAAAAATAAAATCTGTAAAAAATGAAAAAAAATTGAAAGTGTAAAATATAAAAAGATTAATTATTTTAAAAAAAGCCAAAAATAAAACTCCCCAAACCATTTTTAATTGTTGAAAAGTTTCATTTCTGTATTGCATTTTTTGAATTTTACACCTCTGCCCGCTCTGTACCTGGATGCAGCTTAGATGTCAAAATGCATTTTTCCTCATCTGGTTCATCAGAATCAGTCATCATGGCCGAGGCGAACCGCTGCAGCAGCAGCTGTCAGGAGGCGGCACCACCAAGCCCTCTGATTGGCCTCTGTCCCAACCTCATTTCATTAAACCTGTGATTTGTTTCTGTTTTGGAGCCGCAGCGTTTGGGAGGAGGGGAGGGGCAAAGTGGGGGAGGGAGAAAAAGAAAGATAAATGAATGAGTGAAAGTGAAGTAAAGTATGTGTGAGAGAAACAGAAGGCATTGGAGGAGCGATTAGTGCAGTGGTATCCATCATTGGAGAGACGCTGCTTCGGTCGATTCCCACAGACTCTGAGGAATACTTCATCTGCTTCCACTGAGAGAAACACAAACACACTCATCCATTATTTTGTTGTATCACAATCCAAATAATTGTGTTGCTTCTTTTCTGTCTTAATTCTGTCCTAATTATACACCATTGCACTATTACAACATTTCTACTTCATTAAGCCTCATTTTAGTCCACCTAGACGTCCCTCCTTACTTCCTAAAGTCTCTCTGTCATGATCCACCTTCACTCTTCAATTTCTGATGCATAAAAGCATAATGCTGTGACTGTGTTGCAGTTTTATATGAGGACTTGTGCAGATATTTATGTCACTGCATTAGCTAGCCTGCAAGTCTTTTTCACTGGCGTGTGCCAGCTGGAGGCAGATGTCCAAGTTCTTATTCATAAACTTTCATAAACTTTTTTGCAGAGTGCACCGAGGCTATCCAAACAAAACGAATCATACTCAACCCCTGGGCTTTATTTCAAGAGTGGAGGCTTATTAATGTGTATTAAAACAGTAAGTCAAGTGGAATAGGAGCCACTGGGTTCTGAGTGGACTTTTTCAGACCAGTTAAAACCAGAGGGGAAGCACTGGTGAAGCCGTTAATCTGCTTTCTGTACCCATTTAATCCTCAGAGGTTTGCAGGGATGGGACAGGATGCCAGGAAAGCATCATCAGACTCAGAAAACTATACAAACTGTTGGACTCTCGGGTCTTCTTTAAGGATCGTCTCATATTTCGAACAATCTTCTTTCTTCCCATCAACTCTGACCAGCTGTGCTTTATCTGCTCATCAGAAGCATCCCACAGCATCATGCTGCAAGCACCATGATTTACTGTGGGTGTGTGCAGCGGATGCTGCGTTCAAGGCCATACGCACTTCCCTTTTTTTTTTTTTTTTTTTTTACACACATAGTGTAATTCATATAGGCCAGAAAGTGATAATGAAAAGAGCACCTTTAATCATATTTACTGTGCTTCCTGCACTGAAACTCTATTACCGCCAAGGAAACGGGTTAAAGTACGCCAAGCTTATGATGTAGTCAGGGGGACCCTGGAATAGAAATAAATACAGAAGCCAAGATGTAGGCCTACCAAATGTAATGTAGTGTCAGTCAATTACAGAGACAATACAGAAGGAGCACTTATGGTATTTTCTGTGGGTTATTCCCCACAAAAGTTCAAACGAATGTCAAACTAGTGTAACTTGAATATAATGGCAGGCTGCTCATTCAGTTGCATTTGCTAAAAAATTCTCCCTGAAAAAACAAATGAGTTCAAACTGGAAGCTCTTAGGCTGGACGACCTTAAAGGGATCCGTGACTATTTGAACACATCGGCTTAAATATGTTGGAATTTTTCTATTTACCTAAAAAGTTTAGATTTTAATAAGTAAAAACTCATAATTACTTAAAAAATATATATATTATTTGTTATATTTATTCACAATGTCACTCATGGAGGTCACCATTTTTTCACCTGTGCAATGCATTCTGGGTAGATGACACAGTTAGGTCTGACTGGACTGGAACCTACAGAGTAAACATAGGAAGGCTAACATTAGCAGAGCTATTTTTATCATATTGTGTTTGGTATAAATTTAGTCAATGCAGCATCGCTGCCTCAAAGGTTTTTATGAGCCTTTAAACATGAGATATATGTTGGAACAAACTGTGATCTACTGTTTACCATATTAGCCAGAGCTAACATCATTAGCAGAAGCTAATGTGAAATCAAAGTGAGATCAGAAGATAATAAATGACTGTTTGTGAAGCATCTTTCAGTTGTTGTAACTCATCGTTTTAATGTATCTGAGAAAATATTTGGATCCTGATGCTAACCGCTAACAGCCTCAGTTAGAAACTGGAGCTCTTTGTAGCTTAGCTCTCCATCTGGGTTAGCATCTGCTAGCAGCAGCCAAACAAACACCAGCTTCATCAGCCAGATCTCCTATCACTGTTAGGATCTGGGGAAGGCTGGTTGGGGTCTCTAGTTTCTCCATCAGGGGGCATCCTGGGACCTTCTGGAGGACGTGAACCTGGAGCTGCACACCTGCTACCACTTACCATTGTTTGGAGGGGTTTATCAGGACGAAGCCGCCGACACTCCAGTGCCAGAGTGTTAGCCTGTGATGGTAACATCATTGTAGCTTACCTCCGACCACCTGTTCTCCGAGTAACCTCCTTTTGTGCTGCCTTTCCTAGGTTGTCGTTCCGTGAAGCCCTGAATTTCTTCAAACTTCTACAAACCTGGGCAGATTATCAAAGTTCCTCAAGACCCCGCGGAGTCTACCCATTGGTGGCCACGTCCCTGAGACCAGCTCTCAGTTCTGTCAGTGGCAGATCCCTGGTCAAGGGGATCCCTTCCGGCACCTTGTCTGAGATCTCCCTCCTCTCACCTGTCCGCCCTCTAGAGAAACTCACGTCCTCGTTCCAGCCTGCAGCTCCGGATCCTAGCGGTTCACCTCTCCATGCTCAGACGAGCTCACCAGCAAGTAGGTCTCGGGCTGGACTGCAATTCCCACGATCTCTGAACCCCTCTTACTTGTCTTATCCCCACCCAGAGATCCAGAACCACGCAGACGAGCACCTTGTACATACCTGTTAGCACTGTATTTAATAAACCACCATAACCTTTCCCCGTCTCCAGAGTGTGTTCTGCGCATGTGAGTTCGACAAATTAATCTCAACATGACACTTACCTCTTTAGATTTCTACAATCTCATCAATTTCACACACTCTAGTTTAACCTCTAAAGGTTTAATGTCAGTCACAGCTTTCATAGCTGGGTGGAGCTAGAGCTACATGACCTAGCATACATTATTTACCCAGAAGGCATTGCAGAGTAAACAATATGGCGACAGACGTGTGGAACAATTTTATTTACATTTATCAAAACTAAACAGGCTTAAAAATGACTTTTTTTCATTTATTCTTTTACGGACTAATCATGGATCCCTTTAAGGTTGTTTTTTGACACATACTGTAAGAAAGATACAGTTGTATTAAGATGCAGAGGCTCCCTGTATTTAAACAAATGAACCATTAAAGGCCCACAGGTTAAATGTTCCATTTATTTTTGAAAATAAGAATTCAGTTATATTTCATTTGATGGTTTCATCAGGTATGAAGATTTTAAATCATTTAAAGTTTTAATGTCAGACTGGGAAATAATCGGGTTTCCTTTGTATTTCTGTAAAGAATAATCTTCATTGTTTGATTATTGAGATGACATAGTTACAGTCTGATGCTACCTTAATCTTTTTTTTGTGTTTTAGCTCGGTTTGTTCAGAAACAGCTCAGCAAATAAGAAACCAATTATCTGAGATTGCTCTTTCTTTCCCTAAATTGCTGTAATAGAGTTGGAATAAATCAAGTAAAAACAGGATACAAGTGATGTTTCTGTGGTTAAAGAGACAATAGGGGAGTAAAAGTTTGTTTGCTGGAGTCAGAGGTGGCGTCTGAGGAGGATTTATTTCCCTCTGGAGGCCAAACCTGGCAGATAGAAAGCAACAGCGGCTTGGTAGCAGTTTCTGGGGGGAGCTCAGTGCCACGCATAAATCAACCACCTGGAAAAAACCCCTAGAAAGGCTGGCATTGGCTGAGGCACTGGGCCTCTGGCCGACGGGTCGTTTGTTTGGAAACGACGGGAAACAGAAACTCGGATAATGGCAAAGAAATCTTTTCTGTTTCTCAGGGCTCGCCACGTCATGGTGTAGGAGTCGTGACAAGCGAGTGAGGGATGAAGTGTAAGAAAGAGGACAGGATGTAAGGAAAGAAAAAATACCAGGAACAACTGAAAGACATTTGAATCAGTGTGATGCTACTGCTCCTTCAGTCACCGACGGACGTCAAACAAGACAAATGTGCAGTGATTTCACCTTGGTGTCTAGCTTTGTGTTCTGTTGGACGAGTATCACAGCCTGAAGACAACGCCAGAGTTTGTGTGTGTTTGCTAAACTCCTGGGCCAGTCTCCTGAGAGGAGGCCTGGAGAGGAAACGGTTGGATGCAGCTAAAGTCTGTGCTGTGATCCAACATGTTTCCACCTTTCATAAAGCTGGAAAAGAGGTTCTGAACGGCACATGTGGAAGAAGTCAAATCCACCATCACAGCTTTGGAACAAAAATAAACGCCCAGAATGACTGGAACGGGTCTGCCTGATTGTCAGGGGTCCGATGTTTGTGTATTTTCAAAGTTAATCATATTAAAAATAAGGATCCCACTGCGTCTGACATTAATCCAACACAGAAATGCCGTTACTCTATAAACACGTGAGGTGGCGTGGATCATTTACAGTAACTGAGGACTGTTGGCGTAATGGCGAATCATCAAGGTTCATCAGGATTTAAAGGTAAACACTTCAAGCTTGACGATCGAGGTTTAGGAGTTAGGAACACTTGGAAGGGAGGCGTTCAAGAATCCAACACGAAAAGCTGAATTTAGGACGTTTGTTGGAAGAATGAACCAGTCCTGTGCAAAATCACATGAGGGGCAGAGCAACCACTAAACTGGCTGAAATTGTTTTTCTGAAAATGTTTTGACGCTGATCCAGGAGTATGAAGGGAATTTTGTTCCATTATCGTTGCAAAGAACAACTGTTGCAAATGGAAATAAAATAAAAACTAGAAAAATCTGCATTTCTTGTGAAAAATGCCGTGTGAATGAGGTACGCTAAACTGTTCGCTGAAAATGGCAGAAACAAGCATAGATTGAAAGTAAAAACGGCTGAAGTGTCAGGAATTAGCAAATAACAGAAAAACTTAATACCTGTCCTGAAAGATGGAGGAATCTAAACAAAGCTGATGATGAAAACCTGCTGAAACATAAGAAATCTGCAGAAACAACAGAAAAATGAGCAAGAAAAAACTGGAAACAAAGCTTAACTTTAAAAAGGTTATTCATCAAAACGGGTTTTAAAAATAACTTTGCTGTTTCCTTTAATGTTATTTCTTTTTTTATATTAAAATGTTGGAACAATGGAAAAGCCCCAAAAGTAAAGAGAATGTAAAAAAAATATATAATTTGAAACAAATGTAATTAGTAAAACTCAATCTGAAAAAAGTGAAATTTCAAAATATGAAAAAAATATTTAATTTCTGGGTTTCATTTTTTTAATTTGTTTTACAAAACCTGTTTTTGCAACAATAATAGAAGAATAAAAGCATGGAGGGATTTTTTTTTACCTTACGTAAATCCTTGTGTACCTCAAAGGAAATAAAACAAACTCTCTGTTTCACCTCTTTGTTATGTTTTGTTGGCCTCAAATGAAAAAAAGATGTAAATTTAGTTTATAACAGAAAAACGTATCTGCAATAAATATGGCGTTACTTTAATTTCCCATCCTGCTTTTGTTCTCTCATTTGACGATGGCAAGATATTGCTTCATTTTTACTCTTCTTTACTAGTGTCCAGATTTAAACAGCGACGTGTTCGTCTGCTCAACATGGCGGCGTTCCCACGTCTGCACCTCATTTCTGAAATTCCAGCAAGCACGCGCAGAATCTGGGATCCTCATTTACATTCAAGGGGAGCCGAGTCTGTCAGTGCGGCACTAACATCAAAGAGACAAAGCAAGAAGGAGAGAAAGGGAAACAGGAGAGAGAGGGACTGAGGAAAAGATGGAAGACTGAGGGGGGTAAAGGAGGCTTGATAGTTGGGATGAGGGGAAACGGGAAGGATGGTGGATAGAAAAGGTCCAGTCCAGTTTACAAACACAGCTCTGCTGTTTCTCTGTTAATGTTTTCAGGAATACAGAAGCAGCCAGGTGGCTCAGAGCAGGAGGAGAATCCCAACACAAGGTGTGAGTCTCTGCAGTTCCTTTAGTCGTGTCAGACATCAGAGTCAGTCATCAAAGACGCCTCAGTTAGCAGAGTGAGGAACGTCACATTGAAGGGTTGGAGGTTTTCAGGCTGTGCTGCTTGCATAACAGGTGTGTGTGCCTAAAAATGACAGCAGACGAACCTGGGAGCCAGACTCAGCGTCTCTCTGTCAGCTTGTCACCCAGATGACGCCACCTGTCTGCCTGTGAGCGGCCCTGTCTGTTTGTTTGTGCAGGTGATGCCTGCAAAAGAGCATTTTCCTCGTTCAAAGCAAAAGAATCAATTAGTAAAATGGAGACAGACGTGCCGTCGAGGAAAATTCAAATCCTTTCCATCCCGTTTCCGTCTTCCGTGTAAATCCTGACAGCAGGTAAACGGACGAGTGCCAAACAAGGAGAGACCCCCTGAAAAATATCACATGTTTTTAGTTCTTTATTAGAGGAGCTGAAACACGAGGATGGATCCATAAAACTCTGTGTTTTGTTGCAGCATAATGCTGAGGGGAAGCTTTTCTTCAGCAGCTGGTCAGCGTATCGATGGAAGGAGCTAAATACAAGAAAGTCCTGGAAGAAAGAAGCTGCAGGCGGCCAAAGCTGCAAGAGATCAGACGATCTGCAAATGAATGTCTTAGAACAGTCAGTTTAAGACCCCTAAACACTTGAACGTTGCTTTTCACGGCCACTTCTGTCAGTCCGCCTGAGGTAAACCCTCAAAACCTGCAGGTTCAACGTGACGGTGCCGTTAAAAACAGATGCTCCAACCGTATCACTCATAATGTAATATAATCACACATCTGAGTAAAGAACAACATCCCTCTTTCCTCTTCTAGCAAACAGCATCACATTTGGATGTAAAACTATCCATCATATTTCCTTGTTAATCCCACGTTAATCATTAACTTCTTTATCTGCAATCTGAGACTAATTTTCTGAGTGAATCAATGAAGATTGTTTCATCAAATAACCAAGAATGAATGGATTCATAACAAGAACATAAAATCAGACGTTAAACTGATCAAAGCCTCTTTTAATGACGTCGTTTTTATACAAGGTCTCGCCTTGAATATTTCGAGTTATTAAGCTTTTTATTAACAGCTCGAGGCTCTCATTCCAAATGAGATTAAACAAGAAGTTGATGAGAATTAAAGCTGCAGTGTTTTATTAGTGGTCAGACTGCAGAGACATGAACACCCCCCCCCCCATAACACCATCCAAAAGGAGGTTTGTTTACGTAGGAAATCTTCTAGCTGTAAGGTTAAGAGTCTGTTTTATATCGACCTAATGTGCTGCAGTCATCATTGAGTCAGTAGTTTGTCAGCTCTGAGATGCCGTATCGCTAAGATGTCTGCCTCCATGGATGCGAGACCTGCTCCTTGTAAATAGAAAGACAAATACTGAAGGACTCCGAGACATAAAGATGGAGCCTTTCAGTTAGCAGATGAGAACAAATAAAATACTTTTGTATGACATTTAATGTTTCTGTCAGTAAATCCCTGTAATTATTATAAACTGTAGCTTTAAGTTCCACTCAGAGTTTTAAATTAAACTAAATGTAAAGTTTAGTACGATGGATTCAGGGGTTTTTCCTACAATCGAAGGGTTGGTGCTTCAAGCTCCGGCTTTCAATGTCGTTTTGAACTTGGACAAGACACTGAAACTACTCCTTTAATTATGAGAATAAAGTCGAAATTATAGGAAAATATGTTCAGTAAAGTCTTGATATTAGTGTAAAATTATAATGTTATGAGACAATAAAATCATTTAATAAATAATCCCTTGATAGAGTAATAAACTAAACTGCAGCCGGAGCTTTGAACTGAGATTTGAACTTCCTGAAGCTACTTCTTTAATCTAATGTTACGGCCTTAGTCTCCTTATGTTACAACTCCAATCTCCTAATCTTACAATTGTATTTTGGTAATATCACAACTTGTTTCTAGTAATATAATAGTGATATTACGACTTTCATCTCTTAACTTTACAGCTTTATTCCGGTAACATTATGAGTTTGAGTACTTAAAAATAAATATATATCTTTTAGTTTGGCCCTAATGCACCTCTGTGGTGTCGGAACAACCCAGCAGCTGATTCCTCATGAATTTAAAAAGCTGCTGATCAGAAAACACCACTGCTTTTCACAGCACCGACCAAAAAGATGCTTGTGATTCGCTCCTGAAATTGATATTTTGGAACCTGTGGTGCTGGTAAAGCTTTTTCCCAGGCGTATTATTGCAGTTATCCAGAAAATTCCTATAAAACTAGAAAGGATGAAACAAAAGACCGAGAGTTAATCGGGGTGATTAAGTACTTCAAAGCCCTTTGGACTCATCAGCAGCTGATGTCATCAATCAAACAGCCAGGCTCTCCATGAAACCAGGAGGAACCTCCAGGATGCAGCTTCAGCAGTCAACGCACACAGACACAGTTGCTGATGGGAAGGATTCACGGCTGCAGACGTTTGTCCTGCGTGTGCAGGAGAAGAGGCTTTGAGGCTCAAGCAGCACATGTCATCCAGGGCAGCTGCAGCTCAGCAGGGATTCATGGAGCAGCAGAACTAACGACGACCCTGCAGAAACACAACAAACACAGATCGGTACTGGACCGTGATCCAAATGTACACCAACTCCTTCTATAGTACTTAGGTCCAAGTGCATTTAATGGAGCATCTTGCCGACAACAGAAAATAAACACTTTGCTTTCAGGCTCCTTGGAGGAATCTGAAGCTGCTATACTGAAGCTTGTCAACAGGGGGCACTCTTAGCCCTTTCTTCGCTCTCCTCACACACTGATCTCCCGCAGCTTTCCTTCTCCCTGTTCTCCAGTTTCATGTCATTGTTTGCTGAGACTCTGGCTGCGTTTCTTCTCTACTAAACTGTTTGGTTTTTTTCCTTCTATATGCTGCGATTCTATCTGGATGTCATTTATATCTTGCAAAGTTGTTTAAGCTAATGTGTTTGTCATAATGTGGCAGTGTTTGTACAGGTGGCGATAAGGGACAATCCCCACATGTCTGGTGTTGTTTACCGGCTATAAATAGCGGTGCATTAGCTGCTGGTGGGGTGGTTTGGCTAAAAACACGCCGCTGTTTGCTCCGCTGCCATTAGGACCACTCTATGTGTGTGTATGTGTTGGTGGGGGGGGGCTCCACAGACGCGAGTGTGTGTGGCTGCGTCCACAGATCCGGCTTCATGTTTATAACTGGGAATGAATTCCTGCAGCGCTATCTCAGCCCATGATCTGCATGTGCGCCTTCAAGTGTTGCCGCAAAGTGCCCCCCCACCCTCTCCAGCGCTCCTCTAAAACCCGTCCTCCTCCTCCTCCTCCTCCTCCTCCTCCTCCTCTTCATCCATTGTGGCGGGAGAAGATCCTTCTCCCTTTCACTCTCCTGCTCTCTGCCGTCTCTCCTGCTTTCCTAATTACCCATACTCCTCGTTGTGGTCCCTCCTTCAGACTCTTTGAAGTTATTTTAGCGCAAATTCTACTTCGCTACACTGCAGACAAAACACGGACAGGCCTGCGACCCAGAGCCTCTGGAAATGTGTGTTTCTGTGTTGATTGAATCACCGGTGTCTCTTGTTTCATCTGTGTTTACATCTGAGTCGGTGTGTATACAAGAGAAACCAGCAGGGCTGACTTTCAGGGAGCGAATGTGGATAAAATGATGTCCATACCTTGTTTCCAGATAGCATCTGCATATTTACCCACATACATTGATACATATACGTGTGTTTGTGTTTGCATATGGTTTATGTTTGTTTTTGTGCCTTTTGGAATCACTCCCCAACTCCCTCCACATGAAAACAACACATTGTTCTTGCTATGTGTTATTTTTAAAATGCTCCCTACAAGCACAGTATGATTTCTGGAAATGTCTTTAACTACTTAAGCACGTTAAAAATAATCCCCACTGTAGGCACCAGTACTGAACGGGTGGCTCTTTTGTTGATACACATCAAATACAGAGAAGAAGGTGCTGAGCATGCAAGGGGATTGTTTTGGAAAACCTGGAGACGGTACAGGTTACGTCATCGACTTATACGTCTGCGTCGTAGCTGACATCAAACATGGTGGGACTCATTGCTGATTACAGAGACTGGCCTCGTCAAGCAGTTCAATTAAGTCTATAAATGCAGACTGTTGAAGAACCACAGTTCTGGTATTATTGGACCTCAGTGAAGATCAGACACTATTGATCACTGCATTTTATTGGAGAACTGGGCCGGCCTTTCTGGTACAGAATTGGACTCGTTTGAATCCTGCTTGGCTGCACGGTGGGACAGGTTGGAGCGCTGTAGCCTTGCAGCATGAAGGTTCTGGGTTCAATTTCTGGCCCAGGGTCTTTCTGCATGGATCACTGCACTGTGCCTGTTCTCCATGTGCATGTGTGGGTTCTCTCCAGTTACTCCAGCTTCCACCCACAGTTCAAAACATGGATGTTATGTTAATTTGTTTCTTTAAACTGTCCTTCGGTGTGAGTGTGTGCATAGTAGTATGTCACTGTCTCGCCCTGCGGTGTACTGGCGACCTGTTCGGGGTGTAGCCCAACTTATGCTCATTGACGACCGGGGATGGACACCGGCCCCATTGGGACCATGACGGAACAAGCAGGAGAAGATGGCTGGATGACCATATATCCAGAATGAATGTGTGTCAGCAACTAAACAAACAATGTAAAGGATTGGAAAATAGCCATAAATGATTGAAAGGTTGCTCATTTTGAGTTTCTGAGCTGATGAGGAAGCTTTCTAAACACTTCATAATGTAACATGAACACGAATAAGACACAGATCTCTGTTCAACTCGCAGGTGCGTCATGTGACCAAAGGAGATCATTTGAATGGAAAAAAGCTGCTTCTATATGCAAATTTCTGCAGCTGAATTTTTTTAAAGGCAAATTTCTGCTGTTGAACTTTTGCAGGTTATTTTGCTGCTAAATTCTTGCTGGTGAATTTTTACAGGGGAGACATTTTCTGTCAAATTTAAATAAAAAAAAAAGACATAATTGCACAGGATAACAAATTAGTGTTATGAATTTAAAGTATAGAAAAAGTCTGATTCTAATGAGACTATGACAGACAGACGGACAGACAGCCTACATAATCCGGGACAACTGTGGGCGAATCCTTTCTTGGTACTAAGACCTGTGGAGGAAGCTGGTTTTACCAAAATGATCTGTCTGCCCCAGCAGGTCGTATTTATAGCAAACCTACATAAAGTCACATATGCATTCAAAGTTAACATCAACAAGGGCTTTTTCTGTTTTTGCTAGAATATATATCCCTGAATTAATATTTGCTTTGTCTTAAACAAACTTTAAATAACCTGAAAAGAACAGATTTCAGCTCGATTCCTTCCTGATGATCGCCCTTTAATGTGTAAAACAAAAAAACAACAACTAACAAACATGCCTCTACCAGCTCAGTGGAGCTTCATGTGGTGTAAATTACTTCCTAAAATAGCTGAAGTGTTGCTGTATTTGTTTCTTCTTCACAGCTTGGTTGAGAGAAACTCCAGCGTGGAGGAAGAGTAACAACTCTCTCCGACGCAGCTGCGAAATAGACGAGGGTGTTAATGATGAGAGAATTTGTTGTTTTTTTGTTTTTGTTTTATGAGAGGGAAGGAGTTGAAGCATAGCTGACAAACATGGGTGAATCAAAGCAAGAAGAAGAAAAGCAGGAAATCTGGAGGAAGACTCTGTAACGGTGGATTTATGAGAGCAAAGGGAGGGAGCGATGGGGGATCCATCTGACTCAACCACTTGCAAATGAGAAACACAAGCCCTCTCACTGTGGTCCAGCAAGCATACAGTGAAGCTTGCTTTATGAAGCGGGAGCTTTTCCAGGGACTTCGGCTTCCTTGATCCACCTCAACAGAAGCCTACCCACAGTGACCATGAACGAGGTCCTGGGCGAGAACCACCGTGGTCAGCGATGGCTGAGGGGTGCCCTGGTAGAGCTGCAAGCGGAAGCAGTCCAGCTGTGGACTGATGTTGATTAGGATTTGATTCTGATGCATGATCTTCTCTTGCTTTCTAGAACATCCAAAAGGTTCCACTCAGCAAACGTCTTCCACACCCACTTTGGTCCACAGAGTTCGACACACTGACTGCCTAATGCATCACAACCTCATGTGCTGTTTGTAACAAGACGCAGGAAGAGCGACGGCGTCTCTGCTTCAAGTTAAAACAAGGCACAGCTGGAGGTCATGGCACAATGACTGATATCATTCATGCTTCATGAGGTAACGTTTTTTATTACGCTGCATGCTCAGAAACAGGCTTCCTGTGTTTTATGTACAAACTGTAATTTAAATTCCCATCTGTCTTATGTTCACGGTTTATGTTTTTCCAGTTGACAATACGTTGTTTTTCCGTTGTTTTTTTCATACGAGGGATCAGAACTGAAATCCTTTAAATTCAAACCAACAAGCAAACACCCACTACCACTGCACACTCAAACTGAACAACGGCTTCATAATCTTCCCCAGGAATTGGGACTCCCCTACCTGCATAGTTCATGTTCAAGAATTTTTTAAATCAAGATGGAGAAAATAATGTTGAAAAACAATGAAGTGGAGAAGCTCTTAAAAGGTTTTTAGGTGGCTCTTAAAAAAACTTTTTATTTACCCCTAGAAAGAGTGTTTTGTCATCCTACCTCCAATGCAGACACCGGCCCTGCCTTCATTGCTCTGCTTTCCCTGGCAGGCTCCTCCGATCTATCGCGGCTGGCCGCCTCGTCACACTGATTTCCCGCTGCTCCTGTCTGAGCTCCAGAGCGCCGTCTCACTTCACCTCTGTTGTCCAGGAGAATCTGGTGAAACCCAGGGACGCCGACTACTTTGTTTACTTTCGAAAGTAAAATAACACTGCGAGTCGCTCCGTAGAATCCCTGTCCTCCATGTTGAGCCATTGTGGATAGGAATGATGACATGAAGCATTCTGGGAAATTGTCTCTTCTTTGACAACTCAGCATTTGAAAGCCGTTGTTTTTAAACGCTAGATTCATATCCGTCACCTCTCATTATGTTGTCTACCCCTACATGCAAAAAGGAAATGGGACGCTACTACCCTCATGGGAATGTGCAAAATTTAGGCGGGTTGAAAAGCAGGACTAGGGGGTGTATTGGGACTGGCCCTAAATCGGCTCCTATGGGAACAGTTTGCATCTGTAAATCAATTTTCATCATTTACCCCAAAGGCATCTTTCAAATAAAAGACTCTTTCATAAACATCAGAACTCTATCAGAAAAGTTCCTCCTGCTTTTAAGATCTCAATAAGCACAACTTGTTCCATCCAACATCATTGGTAGATGGTACAGAGCCGGCCGTCTAAAGGGCCTTCCTTAGGGAGCCGGCCAGGAACCACATGATCACGCTACCAGACGGACAACCGTCCAAGCAGCAATCCCCCCAATCTATGTACTTCCCACATACTAAACTGTGACTTATGTCTATCTTTAACCACTGTGACTGTTTAACGGGAGTATGGCAGCCCTAAAATGTCTGTAGAAGAACAAACAGTCAGCCTATAAAACAGAGAAGTTCTATGGATTAATCCATCAGTTGTTATCTAACCAAGAACAGGCTTCTCACGGTTTCCTAAGTGATTGCTGGCCTTAGTTTACCGTCCTGATAGCATCTTCAGCAGGAACATCTCATCTTTAACGATACTTAATTTGCTCAGTATGTCTGAGAGCTTCGTTTGGAGAACCTCCCAGGCCTGGAGTGTGTCGAGATGGAAGGAGATAGAGGGGGGGGATGTGCTGCAGTGTGACCGTCCAAGAACATATGATGTAGTAAAGAAACATTTATGCTCCACTTATCTCTCCTCTCCATCCATATCTCTGCTCCTCTCAGGCAGACAGCTGGGGATGAGACGGGATTTCGGCACGTCAAACAGAATCGCTTTCTCCTTTCGCCCCTGCCAGTTGCTGTCACTTGGATGTTTTATCAAAAAGACAAGCAAACACGCCGGAACGCACGATGAACATTTGCACAAAGCTCAAAATCAAATAAGACGAAGAGACACAGTGCAAACTTTCATACAAGTGGGTAAACACGTAGACATGCAGAACAATAAAACTCTGCTATAAGCAGGCAGCGACACCAAGCCCAGCCAAGACTCTGTTTGATTATGCCAGTGTTGTTTTAATTCGTCAGTATGTCGGTGACAAGTATTTGACAGGGTGTCGCTGCATGGATTCCTCCCCCACCATGACTGCAAACACTGCCCCGAATTATCTCAGTGAAAGAGCCTCATATGTATAAGAAGAAGCTTTGACAAAGTCTTCTGAGTTCTCTCTTTCCATCTCCAGTCTTCTGTTAAATATGCAGATACAGCAGTCAGCTCAAGGCTCCTCGTGGGGGTGTTGCATGAATTAGGTCAGAGGAGTCATAAGGGTTGAAAACGTGGAGAAATTGGACAGGTCTGCCTCTTTCTGAGCAGAGAAAACCTTTGGGTCAACAGTTTTCCCACAGTGCTGTGGGCTTTTATTCCAATAAAACCACCTTAATACTTGCTATTGATTTTACTGAGACAACAATCGGCGTCTTTATGTTCTGATATCCTACATATCAGCTTCATTGTCCAAATACTAGTAATAATTACAATATGATATATGATTCACTGATCAGGACTTTACGAGGCCATTAAACTGTGACATGCTTTTCCAGAACGAAAAGTATACTGATATGTAACTTGGACATGATTTTATACTCTGTTGTGATTAAAGATGTAATAAAAGACACTTTTGACCCAACATGGATATATTTCTATGCCAAATGTCGAACAGAAGTGACACAGAGCGAAGACGGACATTCATTTTACCAAAATCGTCCATAAACCGCTCGGGTAGACGACTGTGCAAAAACAGGGTTAGTAAGGTAAAATGGTGCAACATTTTGAACATTTTGGAGCAGTGGTTAGCACTGTTGCCTCACAGCAAGAAGGTCCTGGGTTTGAGTCCCGGTCTTGGCAGGGACCTTTCATGTTCCTCCGGTTTCCCCGACCACAAAAACCTGCTGGTCAAGTCAGCCATTAGTGGCGGCGCGTTTAGTCGCAGTGGCTCAGGCTAAACCTAATAACCAATCTCGTTGTATGTATCCTGTCGGTATAACGGCAAATGATAAAAATGACAAAATAAACTACCATATATATATATATATATACATATGGTAT
>JAUZNJ010015830.1:0-17504 GCA_034780135.1 Jordanella pulchra
TGGTGTTTTTTGTGATTTTGTTTACTTTATTATTAATATCTAAAATTAAAAACAACATTTCAAAGCAGTTTAAAACAAAATCTTAAAACATTAAAACAAAATTAGTACACAACAACAAATATTGCTTATTTGGCTGTTGCCACTTGAAGGTGGAAGGCAGTGATGTGAGGGAAGAGAAGCAACAAAGTGCTTTAACGCAGACAGGGAGACTTTGGTAAATCTGCTAAAGTCGGTGGGTGCAGAAGACAAGAACGGGAGCATTGTCAGTACCATTGTTTTCTATCAATATTATCAATGGTAGGATCGAGTTGCACACTGCTAATGTAGATGCATATTTATCTTAGAACTATACATGTTACACAGGATGGCAGTGGAGCTAAAACAAACCTCGAAAGCTTACTTTCAGACAACCAGAGAAAAAATTGGCATCTTGGAATCACCAAAAGTCTCAATGCAAAGCGGTAGATTGATCGGGAAGTATGTCTAGAAAGATCTTTTTACTTACCATCACAAACATAACCATGAATATGTTATAAGACAACTCATGCCCACTCTATAGTAAGGTGGTGTATGCATGATGCTGTGGATCTTTTTCTATACCCAAGTTTCAAGATCCACAGATGTTTGTATTTCTGTGCGTTGCAATTTAAGCTCATGTTTTGTATTCTGTCATTACAGAAATCTTGACCCTCTTTTTTTGCCTCCTGGGTCTAATCATCAGTTCTGGGAGTCATCATGGTATTTTTTATAATATCCGTTAACCACATCCACTGATGTCCTGCTGCCACTTTGGGTTTTCAACTCCAAGCAACATGTTATAAATGTTTCCCTAAGCTTTGTTAGAATATAATCTCTTTTAAATGAGAATACAATCTGCTACCAACTGCCAAAACAGCTAAAGATAATAGGATCCAGTTCAGGATCCAGTTCTCTGTGTGGTTCAGATATGTGAAATGTTTACAGCAGACCTTGGCAATAAATGAACTCAAAGTAAAGGTTTGATTTATTTAACAATACAAGCGTGACTTTATGCTGTTGACATAAAAAAATGTGTTTAAGATGTTTTAAATATACAGTATGTATCTGTTTGTAATGTATTCAAATGGTTTGTACTGAAACTATAATTTCCCTCTGGGATTATTAAGGTATGTCTGATTCTGATTCTGTATTTGAAGTGTACTTTTTTAATTGCCAAAAGTTATGTTTTGTACACTAAACAAAAGGGGAAGGCAGAAAAAAAGCAAACTGTAGTTTGGCCAAGATGTGGGAAAACAGAGACCTTTTGGATCACCCTGGTTACTTGGATTAACTGCCACAAGTTACATCAGCTTTCAGGCTCACAAAGAGGCTGGGAAACTAACACAAGAGGCTCCAATCAAAACAGAGAGCACAGTGAAAAAGGAAAATAAATGTAAGTAAGAGGACTACATCCTCAAAAGGTGGAAAAATCACTGAGCTTCAATGTCTTTGTCTTCGCCAAACAATTGGTTTTTGAAAGTTGCCTTATTTAGATTCTTTCTGGGTCATCACACACCTTTACTATCTCCTTGTAAGAAACCTAGCAAAGCTTGTACTTAAAAGGCCTAACAATAAATAATAATAATAAAAAAACATTATTTTCCATGTTTTTCCCTTGTAAACCTATGTTGTATTGTTAAGAAGCAGCACAAGTGCATGCTAAATGGCCTATCTTTGTAATCAATCAGCCCAAATGTTACAGAGGCAAAGCAGGCTTCATTACACATCCGTTTGCAGAGGCGATGCTACTCCACCCATCCATCAACTTTCCACACCGAGGGGCCCCTTGCAGTGAAACGCTGGCTGTTTGGGAACGCCAGCGCTCCTCGTATACAAACACCAACACACTCCTACGGTACTTTGTAACCTATTAAGGGTGAATATGCAAAGTCACCCAAACAGATTGTAATAAGATGGAGGTGCTGCAATATTTTATGCATGCAGTATAAAAGCAATCTTTGAAGGGTCAACTTTGATATCATAGAAGATAAAAGTGTTGATCATGTTTGTGGAATTTTTCTTGAATGAAAGATATAAGGTGCAATGGATTCCTGTGTTTTTTTTCTCATTAATTTACGTGGTTAACCCTCCGAGGTACAGAGCTGTAGAATGAGCAAGTCGCACCCCATGTGCGTTGGTTGAAACAACAACCGTGCCCTTTTCTTTGAAGTGGACTCCATCACCCCCCTCCCATCCTTGCTCCACACCCCCTCCACTATCCATCAACAAGCCATAAATCCAGGCTCTCATCTAAGTTGCATGTGCCTCTGAAGTTCAGGAATGCCCATGTGAGATTTGAGAACCCAGTGAGTTATGGGAACACCTGGGAGGGTTGAAGGAGACGGGGACACAGAGGGGGGCCGGAGGGGTTGGCCTGATTACACCTATGAAGGGCAACACGTCGACAGTAACCAAGACAGATGGATTAGTTCTGTTGAACAGCTATCTTTCACCTTTGAATCACGAAATAAGTGTGGAAAAACAAGCCTGTTTGCACTATTTCACGTATGCCTCTTATTTTTACCAGACCTGTAGTGTGAAGGGCATGGCCGCAAGTCCAATGGCAACTTCGGATTGTATAACCTGAAAACAAAAGGATGAGACAAAGACAACGTAGAGAAATGTTTTTTCAAAAAGGCAGAGGGTTATAAAAACAAAACATGGCCGGGGTCACCGGGCCTCGGTTGATTGTCGATCTTCTGCAGCAAGTTCACATTCCTCATGCTTGCATGCTCAGAGTCCAAGCTCTGTCAGTGATCAGCAGTTTGTTTGAATCTGTTTACCAGCTGTGTTTTCCTAGACTCTCCTTCAGCTTCCTGCTGTATGGTGCACAAACGCAAGATGAGTGCAGACACAAAGAATTTGTCAGGAATCGTTTCATTTCAAACAGTGAAGAAAACTGCTTTACAATTTTTGCTCCACAAACTATTAATCTAGAGGACTGAATACTTTATATGTCAGTTTTAAGGAATACATTTTAAACTATAAATATGATTTTTATTGAATGTTTCTAATAGATTATTTTAAACAAATAAAGATAGTTAGTTTTTAAATGTATGTGGTTTAGTTTAACCTTAACCAGTCTTAATTTAACACATTTTGAACATTTGTTTGTCTTTAAGTTGTCTGGTGTGCTACCCTAATTTAGAAATAAAAGTGAAAAATTCAAATTAGTTATCATACAATACTTAAAAGATTTTGACATCATGATACAAAGTTGAACTTTTTGATCAGAGCTGAAATGTTTCCTCCATGCAAAGCTGCCTCATTTCTAGGAGGCCCAAAGTAAAAGTTGAACCTTAGCATTAGAGCTGTCAATAATCTGCACAATAAAATTAACTTTAGAGAGGCACACATTTACTATTAGAGATAAATGAAATGATTTAAACAACACAAATTTTTATGTATAGAAAAATCCTTTAAAAAAATTTAATAAAGTTTCAATTATTAGAAAGAGTAACTGTTTTTTTGATCAAGGCCCGAAGAATTAAATGTAAAATGTTAGTGGAATACTAATTTATTTTAAAACCTACCACCTCTGTTTTCCTGATAGTGACTGTAAATGACTGTAGCAGAACGAAGATATTCTGCTGGTGAGCAGGTTTGGTTTTGGCATTAGTCATGCCACTTAACCACACTATAAATGTGATCAATAAATGCCCACATGGAAGCTTGAACTAAAATCTACTCGTTTGAAATGAGATCATCACTCAGTGTTAAATTAAACTGTTCATTTGATTTTCCATAAAATCTAAATACAACAAACCACAGTTTTGTTTTTTTACAGTACAAAACTGATTAGAAAAATCTATTAAGGAAATGCACTGACCCACCCTTCTGTTTGACAAATGTAATGTCATCCTCAGATTAAACTGTTTCCAATCCAGTTAAGTGCAACATGAAGAAATAATTCAATGATTGTTCAATTGATTTGATCAAAGATTGATTGGTTCCTAGTGATTTTCTTATTAAATGAACAAGTAATTTATCTCTTAATCATTCTGGTAAAGGCACCCATCTGTGTGCAAGGTCTTAAATGACAAGTTTACAGATACTAAGATGTTGTTTGCATTTACCTCACATTCACGGACGAAACAAGACGAACATAAAAGTCTAGACAACAAATGATTAAATCATTTTGCTGCTTTCTCTTTGTTCTTGCTGGAGAAGCAACTTGTGTGCCTTTGCCCAACTCTGTACTTTTCAATTTCCTGATGGGGGGGCCATAATTTTCCACGATTAAAATTGACTCACACACAGTAGCTGATCTTGCTGACATATTTCAAAACCCCAAGAGTCAGATAAATCCCCCCCATTTTCTCTTTGAAAGCATCAATGATATAGAATTAATGAGGTGGTTCAAAAATCGAAGGAGTGGTGGAAAAATGAGCAGAGTCAAAATGAGAGAAAATAGATATCTCCCATGTGGTAGACCGGCTTATATTACTTTGGACTGTGGGACCCTAGGAAGATTTAGTTCCTATTGCAGTGACATTGATTGTGTTGAATATGTCTTTGTAAGTAGAGCTAGATGATTAGCCCCCGCACATTTACTCAATCAATGCCCTCTGGGTCTCAAAATGACAATAATGTCCCAAAACAGATAAATGGAAGGAAAAAGATTGAATCAGAAAGAAGATTAACTATTGGAAAAGTGAAGGAATTTGTTGAATATAGTTAAGAACTGCAGCCAGATCTTCTATGCATAAGTCCTCTTCTGTTTTGGATTCAGTTTGCTGATTATTAGATGGTATATACCACGTGTAACCCTACCTTTTCTTCCAAGAAATGCCATTATTGATAGGATACTGATACTGAAAGTGCACTAGTTTCTGTTCTGCTGCCAAATGGTGGATATTATACATTGGTATAGAAATAAAAACAAAAGGTTTGCTGTTTAGATTCCCCTTCGGTGTGGAAGGAATTGAACTTTGACACCATGTATTGTTTTCTCTCTGTTTAAGGTAATTTAAGGGTGTCAAGAAGTGCCAGACCTAAATCCTTATCCTGCAGCCGTGTCACGGTATAATTGTTGTTGCTGCGGGCGTGGGAAGCCAAGACACCTCTGTCTTGTTATTTAAAATGAGTCAGGTTACAGGTGAGACACGGAATGGTGGTGGGGGTGGAGTGGGAACTTCCTGAGACGGCCTTTGTAAGGAGTACATATTATCCAAGGCAATACCTTGAAACAGATACAGATATATTATGTATTTGCAAAGAGCGGATGTACACAATGTACATCAAAAAGATACAATGAATCTTATTTGTCTCATTATTCACTTTGTTACTTCTAATAGGGGAGACTCTCTAGGTTAAAATACTGTGAAACATTATTTGTGACTTTAAAAATTAGATGGACCTTTAGGCTTCATGTGGTGAGAGATTCTTGCCTTTTAACTCTCTTAAGGCCATTAAAAATATTCTTAGTCATTGAAGTTTATTGGAATACTTCTTTCCGGGTTATATTCTCTTATGATCACCTTGTACAACAGAGTGTAAAACTTAAACTGTGAGCAGATATGATAATGAAGCTTTACCTGGTGAGATACTGAAATTATAATCTGCAAGATTTACAACTTTTAGAAAATTTAATTTCACAACTAGTTTTAAATTAGCAACATCAATGTCTTTGATGGTTGAAATTTTGTTGCAGATTGCTATTACTTCTACTAATGTGTTTTTCTTTTTCACTTGTCTGGAAAACCAAACATTCAGAGGCTGATTGCTTTTTCATTTAATGAGGGCTGTTAATGTCAATGGTGGTTCACTAAAATTCAGGGAGGTTAATATTAGACATCAAGTTAATTAAACTTAAACTTGGTTGCCATTAAACAACAGATGAAGAGAGGTTAATGTGGCGTACTGCATGTACTGGTTTTACTAAGCTAGTTTGAGCAGCTGCACTTAAATAATCATGAAGATTACAAAATACTGACAGAGATGAAAATAGTGATGAGTGTTATGAAAAGGTACAGATATTTTTTTGTAAGCCTTCAGGATTAGATTAGTATAGAATCCTGAAAGCAAACGCCTCATTTGAAATTCTTTTTCATTTTTGCATATATTACAGCAACTAATTTTTCTCGCCTTTTCTTGGATAACATTTATTTGTAAAGAGGAAAAGTTGTTAGAAAATAATTGTTTTTAAAAAATAAACCAATGATACAATTATTTGAATCAACTAAAACTGATGGCTGATGACCCCTAGACTAGACAAGGACCAACATCTATTTAGTCATCTTACACGGTGAGCAGGATATTAGAGAGTTTATAAAACCCAATGCTTCCTGTTCAAAAATAAGAGCAAAGAATGGCTTTTTTGGGTGACCTGGTGACTATAACATCCAGATGCCAACTCTGTATTCCTTATAAAAGAAGCAAGGTCAAAGAAGATGTATGTGGACTGTGTATAGGTAGAAAAGTCTCTTATACCAAGTGCCAAGTACCAAATGGATGATCTGGTAGGCTGTAGGCTTCTTTCTTTATCAAAGAAAAAAAATGTATCTTGACCATGCCATCTTCCAATAAAAAACCAAACATTTGGTTGTTGTGGCTGTTTTTCCACTTAAGGTTTCCTTATTAAATTTTTCTTATTAGATGTTTTTTGTGTATATCATCAGGCAGTGAGAAGATCAAGCCAAGCTTCTCGTCTTACATACCAACCATATGGAATTAGAGTGTAGTTTTTCTTCAGAACAGCATATTTAATTATTTAAAAACATGATTAATACATTAGTTTGATGAGTTTGCAATTGTGTCTCACACATAAATCTTACCAGATGTGACTATAAGGTTACTAGTGAAAAATGTTTTACAAAAAAAAACAAAAAACTAAAGTATATTCACTCAAACCACAGCCAAACAGGGTCATCAATGTAAAAAAAAAAAAAAAAAAGAACATCAGAGCACAACTAAAAGGAGGTTTATTGAACAATTCCTCCATTAACACATTGACCCAGTTCTAAATCGCTGGGCTATTCCCACAAATGATATGTTATTAAGAGTATATCCCAAAGTCTTATTGTATTTGTTTCTGTTTTCTGACTTCTTTTTTTTTAAGTAAAATTAAACACTTTCTAAAGCAATCAGGTTTTGGAGGAGTTTGAATTAAAATTTTGATGTGTAAAATACATTTAACTCCTCTAACTTATAAGGCAGGTGATACTTAACAAAACAAAAACAAAATCTGTAAAAAAAAAAAAAAAACTGAACATGTCCTGGTAAATTTCTACTAAGAGTTTTTTTTTTGTTTTTGTTTTTATGGATTTTTCTGTACAATAGATTTAAAAAATAGCCGCTGTGTTACATAATTTTTTTCTCTAAATGCTTCTCTAATGTAAATTACTCCAACATGTTACCCACTGTTGTTGGTGGAGTTACAAGTTACAGAAACAGAAAATCCCTCAAATAATTACAGTAATTTATACTGTAAATTTACAGAAATTTCTTACAGTCATTCCTATATGAAAATTCACCTGACACTAACTTTAGTTTAAACAGTCAAACTAACAGAGAGACAGTTTTGTCCATTGTAAGAAAAGTGTAAAGTTAATATCTTGCATTAAAGTGATCCAGAGGAGTATCTGGTTATATACAATGTATGAACCAACAGCAACATTACGTTTTCTTGGGCTCTGAGACGTTTCCTGCAGCTTATTTCCTTTGGAGTTAACTTTCTAGATTAAGGTATATAAAAATCCAACATTGTGAATGCTACATAATTTAAAATTACATTCGGGAGTAAAGATAAGAAGGCTTTTCTGTCCTTTTATGATGAGATACACATTTGGAAGTCTTTTTCTCCGTCAATTCAAATTTTCTCCTGTAGAAATAAATGTTCAGATTTTGGATAACCAAAGGATAAATAAATATATTTTCTGAGAGTTGTTACTCAGTCAACACATATATTCAAAAGTCAGAATAAATTCAACAATAGAAAGTATGTGACTTTTAATAAAATGTCCTCTTAAACTACTGCTTAGCCTTTTAAATGCAAACTCTCAAGTTACATTTGATTTCCATGCTCTAATGATTTCTAACATGGTGGATTGGCTACAGAAACAGATTTCTTTCCACTGAAATGTCTGAAAGGTCTGATTGAATGAAAAGTGTGATAGAACGGCTGTGTTGATGAATGAGTCAAATATGCACCAGTGTCAAACCCTGGAAAGCTATTACCTCTTTCTGAGGGATTACAGAAAAAAAGTTTGGCCTCTCTGAATTGCAAAGAAATGCAGGCCAAAAATTGCTGTTCTTATCATATTTTAAAACTTCAAATAGGTCATTGGGGAGCTGTTAAACTTTTAAAGGTGAAAAAGAATAAATTAAAAGGCTTAACCATTTTTGCAAGACTAAGCAGCAAGATGGTAAGAAGTTATTTTGAGTTTGCTGGAACATTTATTCTATTTCTTGAACCATTAAAAAATACTATAATGAAATTATTTATTTTAAAGGGAGGTTCCGAATTAAAGTGTTTGATTTTTCTAAATGTGATAATTTAGTAAAAAAAAGAAAAAAATGTAAAATAAGGAGGCTTTTAAAAAGTGTGGAGGCAACAAATGTACATTACTTATAGAGAGGGCACCCCTCGTCAGAAAAAAAGGAAAAAGGTTTAATGGTTGGTTTTAGATTTTATTCGCAAAAGTAGCATAATATTATTGAAAAATATATATCAGGCATGGATGTTCAAGTAAAAGGGTTTCAATTGCTTTAAGATTAAATTCACAACAAGGAAGATGTGAAGGAAAAAGCTTAATGTTCCATCCAAAGGTAGAAAATACAGCTCTTTGATGATTAAAGAAAACCCATTGTTACCGGCATAGTTACTCAAGCGTCACCAGTGGGAAACCCAATGTGACACCAAGTCATTCTCAAGAAGAATTTAGGGACTAATGAGGCAAGACTCTTCTCTATGGTGTTTGGACAGTTTGTCCGACGATCCTGAAACAATGAATTCCTTGCACGGTACAGATGGTTTGAATGCATTAAAATACTTAGAGAGGTCATCTTTCCTTCTGCTGCTGATAAAATGCTGTTGAATTTAATGTTTAAATATGACAATAAGTGGAAATGAGTATCATCTTAATTTATGTTTAACATCGATGTGCAATTCCTGGACTTCAATCCAAGAGCTGAAAGTCACTATGGTGTTTTTGAATCCAGTCAATCCTGTTTAAATATCTGGTGACAAGCACTGAAATTTAGTTGACTCTATAAATGCAGATCATTCTGAGATGTCATTCTAAAAAAGTGGTATAGAGTGAAATTTTACTACAGTGAATTATAGGAAAGCTAAATCTTCAAATACCTTTTTTTATTTTATGCAGTAAATGACTTTGAAAATTAAATTCCTGTTTTGTATATAGCCATATTTTGTTCCTACAAGAAGAAACAGTTATTCACTTTGTTCAACATCCGTTATTTCAATATGTCTACACTTAGCATAGTCTACTGTATTATCAGCAGAACATAGCATAGAACATTGGCTTCAGCTTATTATAACTTTAGAATAGGATAAACATAAAATCACAAAAGGAATATCAACCAAAATCTATTGATAATGGAACAGAATAAATTTATATTTTACTGTCCCACTCTGGGAAAATACAGATACACCTGCATAAAAGTGACAGGAAAACAAAATTATACAGAGATGAAGGAAAAATATGAAAATAAAAGAAAATTTATTAGAGGCTGTTTGGTAAGGGTAAATTTAAAATAAGAAAAAAAAAAAATACTACCGTGTTATAAGGGAAATTCATTCTCAGATTTAATGAATGGGCTACAGAGTAGGTTGGTCTAAAAAAAGTGTAAAAAGCTGTATGCATATTTGTGAACATTATTCTCAATAAATTAAAAGAAACTCTGCAAAACCAGCAAAGGTGTAAACACTTACTTTATTTAATGTATCCGGACAATATCTACTCCATCAGTGTTTACCAACTTATTTTTTACTAATCTCTTTCCTTTCTGCACTTCACCCAAATTGTCTTTTTAATGAATTACCTTTGATGATATTCTGTCAGTTACATTTAATCGTCTCACTATAGCAGCTCACCAATAAGTGAGAGAAAAGAAACCCTATGTAGCTGCTGTATAACATCCTGCTATGGTAGCAGAACATGCAATTTACATAGAAATGACAAATTATCTGACACTGTTAAAGCAAGTGGAAGACTACAGTGAGTACCTGCATGCGGGTCTCTGTCAGGGTTCAGCCACTGGCCAACACTAACATGAGGGAGCAAGTTTAGCTAGCAGGAAGCAATGTGCTGTTTCAGCATGTTGTAGGTATTTGTCATCAAGCATTAAGCATCCTTTTGCCCTTCTGTATATCGATTCATCCTACCCTTCAGGCAAGGAGAGGATAAAATCCTCAACATATCCGTGAAACATGAAGAAGGACATTAATGACATCTAGCAACAGTTTAGTTTTCAGGCATTTTATACTGTTGATTTTCATACATTTTTTCTTTAATCTGATAAAGTAGTTGTAGTGTATTAACCTTTGCTCATTTGTACCCTAAACACTTACTTATAGCTCAATGACCAGCAGGCTAAATTGGGCCAGACAGCTATTTGCATTGTTCTGGGGTTGATTTCAGATCACCCACCTTTACTTGATTCCTAAAATTAGCATAATAATATCTTAATTACAGCCACAATCTAAGCAAAGTGCAGATGGCTGCAAGAAAGATGCATTGAGCTGTAAAATGATAGATCATCTCCACATGAATATGATCAGTTGTTCTTTCCAGCAAAAGAGTCAAAGAAGACCTAAAAATAATTTCCATAAGCGAAATGATTCACATTTACATAGAGATGAATCCAAATGCAAAGCAGTTTGCACTTGATAAAGCTCTGCTGGCTGTACTGAGGCATCAACAATCATCATCCTGAAGAATCTGAATCCATCAACAATGTCAATCAATGCAGCAACAGTAAGGATAGTGTAACATAAAACATTTCATTCAAATACTTTTATGGTTCTCACTGAACTCAGATTGAATAAATAAAAAAAATCCAAATCTCTTTTATGATAGGTATTTAAATTCTATCATCAAAGACCTTCCGGGAAATCATAATCATCATCTTAAGATTCTTTTGAAACATGAATCAGCATCATTTTACAATTTAACACTCGAGATCATTTACTGGAAAAAGGCTAAAAAGAAAAGTTGAGAAGTTCTTCCATTAGCCAAAATGCTGCTATCATTAGCTTCTGTAGGCTCCGGTTTGACATTTTTTGACAGAGCTTTAGGGACAAAGCATATCGAATAAGATGGAATTAAGTGATGAAATTAATCAGGATTTATTTTTATGTATGCTATGACTAGCATGAAGCAAATCGTATTAAGGCAAAAATGCAAGGACTCTAAATTGAGTTTAAACAGTTCTTGTTTAGCAGATTATACCCAGATCAATCTGTATATCTATGCACTCTGCATTATCATCTGTTGAAATCCTATATTGTAAAATCCCACCACCAGGTAATAAGTAATGTTATTTGGAATGATATGGAACTAACAGCCGAAGCTGCAGTGGATTTATTTAGATAAAAGCGTATTATTCTGTTAGACTCGAGCTGTTTAAGTTCAGAACTAAAGTAAACTGTTGACTTGGGGGTACAGGTTCCACATTTATACCACACAAGGCATGCATACATTTCCATCCAATTCAAAAATATGCACTACCTTTGCAAGATACTGTACTTCATTGACAATAATAATACTGCATCAATCAACGTTATAATAAAAAATGCAACTTTGTGGACTTAGGACACTGTTTTTTTGAAATCTTTCCTTTAAACAGTTGTCATTTGCAATGTGGCAAATGGAGCCACATGTCACCCCAGCATCAAAAACAAGCAGTACAGTGCAAAAGTTTTTCCTTGCTACCTGAAAGCAGTCCTCCCAGTAAACAGTTGAAGTTGTCTCTAACAACTTTTGTCTGGCTTTCTGAAGACCATTGTTTCCCTTCACCCACTAACCCTCAGTCAATTGCTTCACGATGTTTAGGCCTCTTTCCATGACTATCCTTTAAGTTGATTAGAGATAAAATTTCAACCCAGAGAGGCTCACAAGGAGAAAAGAAGTGATTAGGAAGATTTTATAGACATGAATCAAATAGGTTGTTTGGCACTGTTGACACGGGTCAAAATTGCCTCGGCCCTGATTGGCAGACAGTGGGAGCATCAGAACCGGGTTGACCCATTAATTTAGGTGATACCACTGAATGCAAGGAACATACGTCACAACATCTAACAAACCGAAACAACTCTGTTTACATTTGATAAACATGGCGCTGCACTGCTGAGAGATATTCACACAGATAAAAGGGTGAAACATAAAGCATAATTACTAACTCCTGGCTTCATTCCATGTTGCTCTTCATTGTTTACTTTCCTGATTTCTGTCGCACTGGTGACATCATCAATGCTAACCCGCAGAGGCCACGCAGCTTGCCAGCAGGGGTCAGACTCAGCTCTTTGTGTTAATGGGAAGGGAACCAAATACTGATTGTTAGCAGGTCAACTCGTGTTTGAAAAACCTACCTTAATCCACAAATTTTTGAACCACATTAACCCACTTAAGAGGAGGAGATGAGGTGGGTAAAAGTTTGGCTGATGCGCTGAATGGGAAGTTGGGCCTTTCTCTCAATAAAGAGCATCTTGTATAACGATTGGCTTCGGAAGGAGTGTAATCCATTGTCAATTGGCTTAGGCTTGAGAGAGGCACGTCAGCAGGTGTTCCAGGTAAGGTTGACAAAGAGTTTGAATTGAATTTTCACCTAAGCTTCATTAATCAAATATAGTTTTGTGGCTATTTTTTTCAATAAAACTAATGAAGATAGGTTTCTATCTTTCTGCATTTTATCACAAAGATAAAAACTGTTACAACTTCCTCAGTTATATCTATCAAATACACAAACAAATAAGGCAAGTTGACAAGTAGAGATGATATTCATGACATTCAAAAATGAAAGAATGATGAACTGTTAGCTAGAAATGCAGAATGTTATCAAATGATCTTATCACCTCTTAGGTCAGCTTTTTGGGGATTTTGTTTTTGTATTTTGAAAAGATGAGACTTTAAATGTCTTTGATCCTCTACATGTGCATTTTTATTTAGAAAAAATAATGTATGCAAAAGCATTGTAATGAGTCTGAAGAGGAAATTGATGAAAAAGCAGCAAAAGTCTACTAGAAGTGTATAAACCTTCAGGAAATATGGGAACTATTAATCAAGACTATTAAAAGAAAATATAATTCAGTTTGAAACAAAACACATAGGAAGAAGGAGAGGTATTGAACATTTGCACAATACCACATGATTCTTCCTTTATAAGTTTATAATGCAAACATATGTAGATTTGCTTGACTTTTGGTGCCTTGATTTACAAAAAGGAGAAGTTAAAACAATAGGAATCAAATACCATCTTAACTTAAAGTGAAAACTGCATTTTGTGAGTAAAAAGTGACATTAACAGCTCAAACAAGCCATAAATAAGAAAATAAATGAAATCCTACATCTTATTTACACCTTTTCTGAAACCATTTTGGAGATATGAACTATTCCTCTTTATAGTACAAAGTATTTGCAAGCTGCAGTCCCACTTCCCTCTGAATCTGAAATATATTAACTTCAACTTTCTCTTGAGAAAGAATGCTCAAGGTTTTGACCTTCCTCCTACAACAGGGGTTTGGACAAAGCCAAGCATTGTCCCACCTCTGCAGGACACCACAGCCTTTATGCTGTCAAATCCCCTCCAGTCATTGACTCAGCCCCCCAGATTACCCACCATGGCCCATATTCATTCAGCTGTGACTAAGTGACTCATGTCTATGTGTCATAATGTAATCATGTGCAGGAGGTTCTAGGTTCTGTGGAGCCCTGAGAAGAAGGCTTGTTATGTCTCTACACATGAAAAACTGAATATACTAAGTCACCTGATCTCTAGTTGCAGAAAAGTAAGTTTGTTTGTTTTTTTCCCAGAGCAAATTAAAATGTTTTTAGTTCAATAGTTTGGATGTTTAGTGGCTTTAATGTTATGGACAAGATTTGCCTCATAACAAGCATAAAAGGTAGGGGAAAAAAAGTTGTGTGAGCTAAAAGAAGGTGTTTCTAACATCTTTAGATTTCCATATAAAACTAGTTGCAATGCAGTAAAAAATATTGTCCTCATCCTTGAGTTTATCCAAGTCTGGAGGCTACATCTTAAAGTATTCCTAGTGGATACACAAAACTATGCATGATATTTATTTAGGAATTTCTGCGTCTTTTTAATCATTGCATTTTTTACACTAAGCATTATTATTGTTCTTTGAAATGGGGTGGAAATTTTTTATTTTACCCAAGAAAAAACATGACAATAAAGCTTCTCCTTTGGAATTCTATTATAATGGGTATTTCTAGAACTAAAGATAAATAGATCTTATTGCCTTTCTTGGTTCGTATTAGATTCTTTTTACACTGAAACATTTTCAAACAGTTCTGAATTACTGTGAGAAAGATTTCTTAAACACTTAACATTTACTAACTAACACTAACACTTAACATTTACTAATTTTTACTCTAAGAGGAAAAGGGAAAAGCCATTTCACAACAATTTATGTACACAGCTGGGACTCTTTTTAGTTGCCTGCCTGAGCAGTGTCTGTGTGTGTTGGTGTGTCCATGGAGATGATCCCTCCTCTGCTTCTGTGGAATGTTTGCAATGTGTGCAAAGAAGCAGGAGATCAGCCCCACTACCTGGGGTCTGTGCTTGGGCATGTCTAGATCCCCTGGCAGTACAGACTGAATGAGTCTACAATTAGGGTTGTTCTGAAAACATTCAGGTCAAAATAAAAGAGCAGAAAGCTGACATTTAGAAAGTTGAGGCATGGAGAAAGTCTGACTCCTGCAGAATAACCTACTGAGAGTGGCATAGGCTAAAGAAAAGAAAAAAACTTGATTGCATGCAGATTTGTTGCTATTGGGTGGAAAAGGGAGGTTGAAGAGAAACAGACAGGAAGAATGAAAGAAGAACATATGTGAACAGTTAGAGTGGTTTGAAAACCTCTTTGATTTCTCCCCATTAGTGTGATTGCTGCTGGCATGGTCCCCTTGGTTAAAAGGGCTCTCATGTGCAGAGGACTCCACAAAAAGCTAATTAGGAAAATGAAACGCTCATTCTGTCTTTAATTCATAAATGAAGTTGACAATGGTGTTTATTGAGAAGACAGATGCATTGGAGAAAAGGATGTGAAGTGTATGAAATCAAGGGAAGGATGAGTAGTGTGCTTTGGACATGCAGACCTCTGCTCTGCATTGTCTTTAATCTCTGGGGTCTGCAGCCTGCTAACAAATCTCTGCAGAGCATAAACAGACATGCTTACATCACCAAACCCAGCTGCAAGTGCAGCCTTTGCAAAATCCCAGCTGAGATACAAATATTCACATATATGCCCTATACCCACCTCATTAACATGACCTGCTTTCGCCCATATTACAGTCAGTGCACATATTGATCCCTTAGTCCCTTTTGCAGCTGAGGCCCAGTCTGGAAAAGTATTGGAAAAAAAAAACAATTCAGCTGCACCTGCTTTTGTTTCTATTGTTGAATAAGCAGAAATCCCAAAGAAAAAAACAGCAGTACAAAGGTAAAAAAAAAATCCCCCCCTTTTGACAGAAAATAGCTCATTTAATTTAATGAGTGGTGCATCTTTTGACATGTAACAACAAAAGAGTGGGAATAATTAGACCTACATTAGGTCTATTGAAGGATGACAAGAGAAATGGTGAAGTATGCACCCAGAAAAGAAATTCAAACTTCCTAAATCATGGATTAAAAAAACTATAACGACTCTGCTCTGTCAGCAAAGTTCCATTAATTGTGAGATCTTTGCTTATCAAACCCACTTATTGTATCAAACTATTATTGATCTTCTTCTATAACCACTTATAACCTTTACAAAAACCTTAAAGCAAAAAAAGAGGTTGTAGTTAAAGAACTCTAAATCCATTTAAATAAAATCCCCAAAGAGTAAATTGTCCTCCCTTAGTTAATCACTCTACTTTTGATTAAAAAGGGGGATTACAGAGATTTGTGTTGAAGCATGCCTGTTGCCGTCAGTCTAGCTTTTTAGAAACACTGCCTGCATGATGCTATAAAAGTAAAACACGGGTGGCATAAAACACAAACTAAAGACGCTTCAACTCAACACCCCTTCAACCCAGCCACAAAATAAATCAATGCTGATTTTAATGCCTTTGAATACATTCTTCGTACAAAACACACGGTGTAAAACAAGTTTAGTGTATTTTAAAAAAAGACAAGATTTTGGAATGTTACAATGCACATTACATCCATTTAGCATCAAAACTTGTTGCCAGACAATATTTTCAGTATACATATCAAATGCACAATAGATACAACACACTTGTGAGGTTTAAGGCTGAATATCAAAACACATTGACAAGAGTGCAGGTGCTATCTATTAAAGTGTGCAAATTACTGTCTATAAAAAGTGAACTAGATGCCAACAGAAATACGTTACTGAGGAATCAACATAGGTTAAGGCTTAGGAGTAGGCGTATGTTATTTGATATTTAAACACAAGGCAAGAATTGAAACACACAATAAAGGGATAGTTCTAGAGGAGGATAATAATCTAGGTCCAGAAAGTTAAAAAAAAGCCCTTTTTGATCATCTTGTTCACTTAACCAGGTGATTAGCCCCCAGTCTGTGTTGTGGAGCTGGTAGAAACTAATCTCTGTAGGCTTTTTACTTTCTAAACCTTGATTATCCCCCTATGGATACAATGAATGAAGCTCACGGAGAGCCTCATTTTTTTATTTCAAATAAAGTCAAAGAGAAGCCAAAAATAAAAGTGGGCTACAGCTGTCTTGAAATTGTGACTCTGGCAGAAAAAAGGTGGCGTGTTCTATTCCCTGTACACATTTCAAAGGGAATTTCTTTGGAAGTGTACAAACACCTACCTCCATATTAAGTGTAAGGAATAATCAGCTTTTAGATGAAAAACTGCCCTATACAGACATGATTTAAATGTTCACAAAAGAAAATATGCATTAAACTACTAAGACATGTTTGAAAATTGTGTTTTCTTTAAACGGTAGGAGTCAATTTCACATTTGATTCTTCTCTAAATAGCCTTTAGCTTCAGATTCCGAAGAAAAAAATCATAGTATTTTTATGTTAAGACACTACAAATGTTATTACCTGCTTATAAGGTATTAACAGAAATGTACTGCAAATATGATTATCTATCTCTTTAATGATCGCATATGGTACCCTAGTAACAAACAGGTCTACAGCATATACGCTTTACATTTATCCATTAAGGTTTGCTAATGTTCAGCAAATTAATACAAATAAATAACTTAAATTGGGCATAATATCTCCTCTCTGGGAGGCATATTGACTCTGAACAGGAAGCATATCAATATTTTCCAAACGTTATATGTATATATATGTGTATATATATA
>JAUZNJ010015841.1:0-17503 GCA_034780135.1 Jordanella pulchra
CAATGATTCGATGCAATCAGCTGGTTTTCCTTAGATAGAAAACTTTTAACTAATCTGACTGTGTGATTTGAATGAATAGCCTTTGTAAAGTGCCTTGAGATTATGTGTTGTGATTTGGCGCTATATAAATAAACAGAATTGAATTGAATTAAATTGATTGCTTTTAAATAAAAAATGGACTCTTTTGGAGTTTACTTTGGTTATAGAACATTTTCCTGTAATCCTAACTATGTATTATGTCTTTGTAGATATATTACGGAATAGACTATTTCCAACACAATTATACCTCTACAATACACTGGCTATGCTATGTTCTCATTCCTTTCTGGGCCACCAGACAGATAGACTAAGATTTTGGTGTATAGCCGAACACTGCACTAGCCAGTGCTAAAATGAATGGCCAAGCAATATTGTTCAATTCAATTCAAACATACTTTATTTATCCCAAAGGGAAATTAAATGTTGTAGTAACTCATATAATATTGTTTTGTCTTACCAGTTGTTGTAAGTGTTGATAGCTGTAGGCAGAAAGGATCTTCTGTATCATTCTGTCTTGATCTGCAAAAGCCTCTTACTGAACACACTTTGTTGATGTTTAAAATTGATTGATATTGATCCTTCTGCAGAAGATGCTCGCCGTTGTCCATAATTTTCTTTACTATATGAATAATTCTCCTTTATGAAATAATCTCCAGAGGTTCCAGAGGAGTTCCTAGAACAGGAGCCGACCTTCTTTATCAGCACGTTGAGTTTTTTTTAAGTCATTTGGTCAGATGCTGTTACCCCAGCAGATGATGGGGTAGGAGATCACACTCTCCTTAACAAACTTATAGAAAATATGCAGTATTTTTTAGCAGACACCGAAGGGCCTAAGCTTCCTTAGGAAGTACAGTCTGCTGTGTCCCTTGTAAAGTCAGCTATGTATGCATTGGTTGGCTGAGTTCATAGATGCATCTTGTCATTACTAGCTAAAAGTAATATCAAAGTTGCAATAAATTCCCACGTTAGTGGCCTACTTACTCTCTTACTTGATCCATGCAGCCCAGTCCTTGAACTGTGGTACTAAATGTCACCTAAGGCATCACATTATTTGCATATTCATGCGTTGATCCAATAGTGAGAGAATACTCAAATATTTAAATACTCCAAATATGTTTAATATGAACTCAAGATGAACTTTATAAAATAATTTTTCATATTGAAAGTTGTTTTAACTTAAACTAAAAACTATATAAATCAGTCCTATATTATCAAATTCAACTTAAAGACAATTAACAACACCAAGATAACAGCACTTTGTAAACTTACTCAAACTACACAAGCTTAAATTTATGTTATGGAGATGAATGCTGTCATCAACTTACAGCATTTATTCATTTGATGCCCTCAGAGGACAATGCAGGTTAAATAAAATTACATGGCATTCTATCTAGATTTTTTGTTGTAAATGAAATGAAGTTGAAACAATGAGTTGTTTACTTAAAGACAAAAGCAAGCACTACAATCACCTACAATCCCAAGAAAATTCAACAGAATAGGTCGCACAACAAAATAAAGAGCAAATATATTGGTACTAATTCTTGTCAGGGACTGTATTTATTAAATATATTTCTTTCTAACACATTGAATAATAATGAGCTGAGACTGACACCAATCAGACGGGCCTGATTGTTCTCTGTACATGTAGAGGTCAACATTCGGCACTCTTTGTTCCTATCAAGGCTTGCTGGCACAGCTAAGCAGCAGGGAATCAGGCCAGCGAAGGCAACAAGTAAAGTGCTCAGTTTTAGTCACGACAGCTGGGCACTTGTTTAAATCAACTGGCACAAAAGGCCACAAAATGTACTTCAGACAAATGGCTCACCAGTTAGCCATGGCTGAGCTCCAGTTCAGACTGGGCTTCAGCAAAGAGTCGCTCAGGTAATCACACACTAGAGCACTTATGCATTTTAACATGTAGGGCACGACACGAAGCAGACTCTTGTGTTTCAAGCCAAAATTTTCGGAGGGGTTCCAAAAGGTTTTTAGCACATACTCGGCTCAATTCGTCACTGACAAAAAAAAAAAAAGAGAGAGAACTCGAGGTAAGCAGACTCTTGACAGGTTATGGTGAGCCAGAGGCTGGACTGGAGCTGAGGCAGAGTATCTGTCTGCAGGATGAACCCAGCATCGACAGCTAAAGCTTAGACTCCAAATTTATAGACAGGAAGCATTGCTGCACTTTAAGTGAACCGGGTTCACAAACATTCAGACATTCAAAAAGATGAAGATAGAGAAAGGGAATTAAAAGATAGCTAAGAGCATGGGTCTCTACTTGAAAGCTTAGCATTGAGTTTTAAGAAATAGGCTGATCTCTCTCTCACTCTCTTTTACATCCACTCACAGGAGGTTTCGGGTATAGCTCAGGGAACACTCCAATTCTGTTCAAACCAAGCAGTAGGACTGAATCAGTAAAAGGTTAATTGCACCAATGTCCTTGTGCACATATGGACTGAATACGTTTGTGCGAGTGTGTAGTTGTGTTTGTTGCAGTGAGTGTATTTTCTGAAACCTTTACACAACTGCTGTATTGAAGCAAAATGCCTTTTTGTCGCAGAAGGATTAGTGAGGACATAATCTATGTACATTTCCCCCTGAGGAGGCACACAAGTGGCTGCTAGAGTATTTACTCCCGCCACTAAAGCAAAAGCCAGAAGATTATTTGGAACAGGTGCATGCCACCCTGTAGGCTGCAAAGAAAGGAAAACTGCTATTCCGAATTCAGCTGTTTGGTGGAAATTATTTTAGTTTATTTATGTTTATTTGACTGCTTTACATAAAGAAACACAAAGGTTGCCAGTAAAGACATTATTCCAGGAAACACTGCACTGGTTTTCACACGTATAATAAATTATGGACATAATTATAGATTGGATACCAGAAGTATGCATTCACCATGTTTTGTTTTGTTTGTTTTTTTTTTTCAGTGTAAACCACAGACCTCTACATATTTTGTTGGCATATTATGTGATAGTCCAATACAAAGCTTTGAATTATTGCTTGCTCTAGATACAGTAAAGGCTAAATGGTTTAGTTTTTGTCGTATCTAATCAAAGAACCTCCTTCCACATGATCAATGTGTTCCTTTCATACTTTGTGGCAAACTGCAAACAGAACTTCTTGTGGGTTTTTTTTTTCTTGAAATAAAAGCTTTGTTTTTGCAAATCTGCCATAAAGGACAGACGGATGAATTACAGAAATAATCCCAGTCCTGTAGATAGATTCCACCACTGAGTTTTGAATCTCTCCAGCTCCTCCAGAGTTATCACGAGTCACCATGAAAAATGCTCTATTTGCATGACAAGTCCAGTTAGGACGACAGTGATTTTGGAGTCATCCTATGCTGGTCCCATTTTTGGATGATGAATTGAACAGCAGTCCTAAAGGTCAATTCTGGATATTGTTTACTAATAATAACAATAATGGTAACTAAAGGGGGCTGAATTCAAATAAGAAAACACACTTCTTATTTTTAAAAAGCATTGCACTATGCAGAACCGGGTATTTTCTTCTTTCCATGGCAGAATTAGGATATTTTGTGTTGGTCTTTTACATAAAATACAAATAAAATAAATCAAGGTTGACATAGTTCAATTGCTAGATATGAAATACATAAAGTAAATAGTACTTTTTGCAGAAAAGGCATTTGACTAACTTCAGCTATTGTTTAGTTTCATCCAGGATGATGAACTAAAACTAGAAGCTTATGACCATAGTCCTCTCTGAGAGTGGTTGAATTAAACTTTCATTTAAAAGCCAAATTTCTGCGGTGCTTTTCTGGGAGGCTAAGAGTCAGTGGCAGAGTGCCAGGCTGCGGCCTCATTGACCTTCAAAAGCAGAGACGAGGGCCCACTCCATCCAGCCAGCACCACTTGTGGAAGGAAGAGAGGCTCGTTGACTGGCCCCTAATGGCCCACTGGCCCCACCGGAACATGGGTCACCAAGCTAGAGCTTGTTTCCCTGGCGACCACCACCACATAGGCCAAAGTGGGGTGATTAGGAGTGCAAGAGTGATAGGGGAGGAAAATAAAAGAAAGATGGAAACAAAAAGGTGAGAAGGCAGACAGAGAGATGGGGTCACAAGATTTAAAGGAAGTCAGACTGAGCGAGAGTAGGAAAAAACTGAAGGTTGTTCATTTGTTCATTTTCAGCTTGTGATAAAATGCAAAAAAAGAATGGATAAAGGTATAGGTTCAGTCACTGGTATTTATTTCTTTAAATCACCTACCTTATTTACCACGACTCACGATAGAGCAAAGCCATTTCCTCCCCAATCCTATTCCTAATGTTGAGTTTTTAATGGTCCATGCAAATTTATCAGAAGCTCTGAAATGACTCCAATATTTATAAGAAAATATTTGTTTGAATCAGTGTGCCACGTGCAAAGACACAATTAGATCTAGTTTTTGTGTAGAAGATCTTAAAGAGATCTTTTTTTTTTATTTATGTGTTCAGAATCAGGCTGAAAATATAGAGGATCCTGAATAAAAAACTGATACAATCAGTTAGAGACCGGAGTCCCACAAGAGTTAATAATTACACTATTTAATGTAACAAACTAACATAAGAAGTATGGATAACGCCACTGAACCAGTTGCGTAGAAGCACAGTTTCTCAGAAATATATCTGCTAAATCATACTGCTGATCATACACTGCATCGATAACATAAGTAGGCAGCTCAGAAATTTCCATGAAGTGCTAAATAAAGTCTCTTTGAAGCTAAAACATGCAAGTTTTGCACATTTACAGTGCACATGTAGGGGAATGTCCTGGTATTGATCCCTTATATGATAAAACATAATCCAAGGCTAAGGATAATTGTACACCAAGGACGTCTAATGAGATAAAATAAAAAAAAAACTGTTAGATTCTTAAATAGTGACTAAATCACAATGATTTTTGGGGCTTGCGAAGAGTGTTTCTTTCGGACAGGTTAACAGCCTCACTGATTACCTAACTGGCAAAGTCATATGCAGACAACAGAACAGAAAGGATATGCTCGCATAGAGATGCAGGTGTTAATTCAGTGCACCTCCTACAGTGGCTCCTCGCCAATTATAGCAGGACAAACGCCGCCGCAAGAGACTTCCGGCGTTTATTGGAACAACTTTCCAGCAACACAAAAACACTTGTGTTCTCTTATACGTCCCAAAGCTTGTTTTCCTTCATCTCTTTTCGCCTCCTGGTTCCACCCAGCTTGACCTAATCAGCGATAAGTTGAGTGCTTTCACCAACAGAGCAGACCCCTTCAATTAGCTGCACATCGCTATAAGCTCATGTGTAAGCATTGCTGTGAAATTGCACGTGTGTTCATGCTTTCTGCCAGCCTCCAGACTGACCTCGACTCCCTCCAGTTACTCAGCTAATAAGTTGGTGACTGAACTTAGCCTCCTGCATATCCAGATGGAGAGGTTTAATGGGTATTACAGGTGGAGAGGCTGAACAGATAGAGGAGGATAACCTAAAGCTGCCAACAGAGCCAGCCAAGCCTGCCAGAGGACAAATTACTCACACAATTCAGCGTGTGGTTTTACATTCTATAATTTGTTTCATGGTTTACTTAAATAAACACATCAAATGTGAATCTTTTACTATTTTGTCTACGGATGGGATGTGACTCCAGTTGAATTCAACCTCCATTCCTGTCTCTATTCTGTCTCCTATAATGAAACACATTATACTCATCAAGGCCAGAGTCAGGTGAGTGTGCACTAGTGTGTTTGTGTGCATGGGTGGGAGGTGGCGGTAGCTCCCACTCATCCACATCAACCTATACTCAATGGCTTTCTAAATAAAAAAAGTTTTTTTTTTTTTTTTTTTAAAAAGGAGCGAAAAAAATGCTCTCAGGGACTTTGCTACATTCCACTTGATGAGCACAAACAAACGGATCAAAAAGCCATTCTGAAGCGAGGAGAGAGAGGGTTGTTTGTGTGTGTGTGGGGGAGAGCCCCCTTAAACATGGAGTAAAGATGAGAGAGTGAGGACAGGAAGCAGGAGAGCCAGCAGGCTAGTTTTGAAAAAAAAAAAGAGACTCCACCACCGATAATGAGCGGATCATTTAAAAAGCCATCCCTAAATTGCCTTGAGGTTAGAGAGAAGAGGGAAAAGGCTTGAAAGGTTTTCAGAGATTCTGAACGATGGTCAGAGTGGTTCTGATGGAGGAGGGAAGGGCACGGAAACTCAGCTACCAGAAACACACAGATGGTTTTCAGTCGTGCTCGTGTGGTCCTCATTGTCATTTTAGGTCAGTAAGGATAAAATATTAAAATGTACAAATGAGTAGAAATAGTAACAAAAATTAAAATGGAAATAAAAGTATTAACAATCTTTAAAATCAATACAAAAATGCATTAACTGATCATGGCTGCCTTGAAATGGAGAGATGCTGTTTTATAATGTTGGATCAAAAGCATCAAACCATCCTGCTCTCTGATTTTTCTTTTCTAATTGTTTTGTACAGAGATACAAAAACGTTCTCCTTCCACCAGAACCTCCCTGCCATGTCAAAAATAGAACCAACGGATCCCAAAGGTACTGCTTCCTCACAACAGTGTAAAGACAGTTTGTTTAAAATTAATTTTACTGTCAGTTGTATGAGGGGTTAGAGTTTACATTTGGGGGTGGGGGGGACTGTTTTGTGTTTTGTGTGTGTGCTTGTTCTCCTTTTATCTATGTATACATTTTATGTGATGACTTGTTTTTAAACAGTTTTTACATTTTTAAGCACTTTGCATTGCTGCATGCAGGAAAAGCACTTTATAAATAAAGTTTGATTTGATTTAGTTTCCCCCTACTGGCCTGGAGCACTTCCAATATGCAGAGCTAGCTTACAGTTTTTTTTAACTTAGACATTTTTTGCTACTTGAAGGATTTTATCCTTTACATACGTTTTGTGTGTTAGCATCATTTTTGCCTTTGCAGTATTTTGTTTTTAATGCACAATTATGTATTGTCCTCATCCATCCAAATGCAGATGGCGGATGAAGTGTACTTTTTTGAGGTTGCATGTAAAAGCCTTATGCAGACCTGTTTAGCATCTGATACGGCTCCGTTCTTTACTGTTGCTGAGTCAGTATGGTGTGACAGAGCAAGAGCCACTTCTATCATTGTGTAGCTACACCTTAGGAAAGTTCATGAACTAGGATCAGACTCTAGCAGAAAGGGAACAAGGTTTTGTACAGTGGAGCAGTGGTTAGTGCTGTTGCCTTGCATCAAGAAGGTTCCGGGTTCAGTCCTGGCCTGGGGTCTTTCTGTGTGGGTTCTCCAGCTTCCTCCCACAGTCCAAAAACATGACTGTTTGGTTAATTGGCATCTCTAAATTGTCCTTAGGTGTGAGTGTGTGTGTGCATGGTTGTTTGTCCTTGTGTTTCTCTGTGACAGACTGGTGTACCCCGCCTTACGCCCATAGTCTGCCGCAGATAGACACCGGCCCAACTGCAACCCTGATGGATGAAGCGGGAGAAGATGGATGTTTTTCAAACTAGCATCGGGAAAACTTGATTGCTCAGCCATTCCAGCACTAAAACGGCAAAAAGTCGATATGGTGTCACTAAAAAAACATGATCAGATGCAGTCCATGTAGCTTATTATGACTGATCCAAAAAAGAATATTGACTACGGATTTCTTGTGGAAACATTATTTTTTTTAATTCAAACGTCGTTGGAGTCAGTTGCTGTTTTGATCTGTTCACATTGTTTTACTGAATAGTGGGAGCCATTGTGTAAATAGCTAAAAAAAAACTAATTTCTGTCCCATTCTTCATATTCATCATCTATTTTGTGTAACGTTTTGTAGTTTTTGCAGGATTCAGTTTTTGCAGAACTGAGGGGAAAAGATTTTATCTGATCTGTTTGTTCCCTTACAGATTTCTTGTATTTTTACTCACTTTTTTTGTTTGTTTTAGATCCTTAATTTTTTTTATATCAGACAAAACTAAAGCTAAAAAAACAAAAGTGGAAAACTGGAACTGTTATACATCACTTAGGAACTTTGACTATCTTTTTATTTCAGCCACACTTTATTTCAAGCTCTAAGAACATGGTTATGGTCAGGTGTTATTTCTGCCCTATTTAGAGGTGGACTTGCTAGTGCCCTTTGAATCATTGCTCTGCTGCATAACCTAGCTGCTCACAAACTGGTAGCCAGACAATTATTTTTTAAAGTTTTCTAGTTGAGAACAGAATTCATGGTTTTGTCTATCACTGCTAGATGTCCAGGTTCACACTATATTAACACCATGTTTGAAATGTCATTTTGATGTTCTGTACCTGATACGCTGCATTACTTTCATACCAAGAATTTACACTTTTACCTTGAAACCCTAAAAGTTTTGGGTATGATCAAGACCTTTTTTTAAGTGCAGGATTCAATCTTTCAGGTAGTTTCTTGCTACTTAGATTGCACTGAAGTTATTTCTGGAGCTGAGGGGTGGGGTTAAAAAAAACTCTGGGTGTGAGAATTATTCTATTTTGTGACAAAGAAATTTCCTTTGGATGTTATTTAGAGCAGCTTAGTTTAAAAGTAGATAGGAATAATTCAACATGTATGACATTGAGATGCCTGACATAAATTTACATCACCAGGTGTCTTGTTTCAACCCCCTCCTTTAACATGGAAACGTTGAACTCCCCCATATGTTTCTGAACCTCTCCTGGTGATTTGGTGTTTTTTACCTACAGGATCTTCAACAACAAGAAAAAAAAACAGCATCTTGGGAGGTAGAAATAACAGTGGCTGAAAGCTATGATATGCAATAATTCACCCACAGTATACACAACGTATCCCAAACATAGACATCAGAAAAAGATGTTTTACTTTTATACAATAAACAAGTGTCCGTTTTGTGTGACAGTAATACACATAGTCAGTATATTGAGCTGGAGAGGCAGCCATTATCTTTGTTCTTTTTGTATCTTTACTGGAAAGTAGACCAGCTTGGGAGGTAGAAATGGCAAGCTATGATGTGCCATAATTCATAAATTCAGCAACCACAACATAAACAATGAATCCCAGACATGGAGTGCATGAAAGACATTTTATTTTTTTGAAATAAGCCAGGATCCATATGGTTTACTCTGGACACAAAGAGTCAGCACAAGAGCTGTGGGCTGAAGATTTTCACCAACTCACAAACAATGACCAAAAACTCAATATAGACGAACGAAAAACTGAAAAAACCATGACCCGCAAGGTGAAGCTCCTTTAAAACTAGATTAAGAAAGAGATGTTACAAATCATCCAAAGTGTGTATAATCCTAGCAGCATCTTCTCCAAATGCATATAACAAAAGTAAATAAAATTTCTTTTTTTTTGTCAGATTCTGTTTGTTCATTTCAGTGTTGGGAGCGTTTCGGAGTCCATTTTGGTTGCAAAAGAGAAAAAAACAGACTCTGATTTCACTTCTTCATAGAAGTTTTATGCACCAAGGAATATAACTTTTCTATCACCACATTTTACAAATGAGAAACAACCTAAACAGGATCAAGGGACATAGCTTATTATGGCAGTTAGTCTACCTTAAAGCTTTGTATTTTTAGATTGCTCTCACAGCTGTATTTTTTAATCAGAGTATCAAAATAAGACAGAATTTAGTAGTTATTTTCCTCATAAAAAGCAGCAATGAGCTCTGCAGGATAATCTTGGCTCTTCCATACAGAAGAACTGCTCAGTTTTATCTGAGGACACTTTGTATTGATCCCCGAACTATGCCAGGACCTCTCAGAGGACTTTTGTATAAATGTTGTTCAATTAGAATACCTGCAACTTTAACTTAATTGCATAATCCTCATCATCCACCACTCAGTTCCCTGATTCCACTCTTTTCTCTCTCCTCCCTGTGCTCGCCTTTCTCCCCTCTCCTCTTTCTCTTCCCTCTCCATCTTGACACAGTGCACTGAGCCTAATCGTGGATAATTGGGTGGGAGGGGCAGTGGGTCGGTCCTGCCTTTGTGTGCAAAGGGCAAGTGGTCAAGTTAATGGGGCCCTTGTGTCGAGCTGGGAGCACTCTGTCTCTCTTTTTCTCTGTTCGATCATTCTCTCTGCCAGTCAATCTCTACCTCTCAGTCATCTATTTTTTTATTTCATGTTTGAAGCTTTTCCCTGCTGTTTCGATCCAGTTTTCCCATGTTTCCAGCTGCCTCATGTGCTTCCCTTCCTCCCAGTCATTCTGTGCCGCCTTCTAGCATCTTTTTTTCATCCTCCTCTGCCCTCTTGTCTTTTTCAGCCTTTGTCTTCCTCTCTTTGCCTCCGTCTGTAGCTTTTTCTATCTCTTCTCCTCGCCTCTTCAGGACAATGTTGAGGGAGGAGAGAACAGACCTCTTTAAAATATCAAAAGACAGATCAGGAGGCCCCACTGGTTCCCCCTCCTTTTTCCATGAATTCTCCCTCCCTTCTTCTGACAGATAAACAGAAGAGTGAGCTTGCAGGATTAGCTGCTGTGTGCTGCCGCTCCTCCCTCCTTTCTTCCTCTATTTATTCCTAAAAGGAGGCGGGGGGGTTCAGTAGGCTTGATATCTGTGTATGCATATAGCTGCATCCATGATTTCTGTTTTTCCCACAAGTAACTTCAAACTTTTATTGACAAAAAACAAAAAATAAAAATAGAAAATGGACAGATTTGTTGTGAAAATTACAATAACATGTTTCCTGACCTTCTAAAGTGATATCTCATTCAAGAAATGTCAACAAATATACATCCCTATACAAAGGAGCTTCAATTTTGTGAAGAAACAATATTTTATTACTTGGAAAACAGCAAAAACAATATTCAAACAGTACAGCAAAAGCAAAACTCATTATCATCCTCAACGATCACAAAAATTAGATTAATCCAAGTGTTTGATTCAAATGTCCACATTTCTGTCTTGAATTGCATTGCTAAGAATCTTAAGATTTCTACAAAATAATGAACAGAACAGCTTTTGGTTGGATAAAACTGAAATTGTAGATCAATTTTTAAAAGATTTTAATGAGTAATTAATAGGTACGAGTCAGTAACATTTCAATTACCATCAATTTTAATAAGAACCATAATGTGTTTACCACATTTTACTGCTGCTACTGCAAGACATCATGATTACTTTTGCAGTTTTTATTTCAATGCAAAATAATAAACACACCGTTGAGTTTATTGACAGTAAATTGGTTAAAAAAAATTAATAATTCAATTAGGCTGAATATCAAAGTTCAAATCTTCACCCTTGTGTTTCAGTCAATGAGATACACAGCAGTACTAACTCAGTTGGATGAAACTCAAGCACAGTTGAGCCCAGTTGCTATGGATTTCTTTGGATCTGTTGAGAAATTTAGGAGCACGAAGGTGGCAAACCCAGAGGTACATTGTAAACCCATGTGTGCTACTGATGCAAAAATCGCAAACATGGTAGCAAGCACAACTGGAGTATGGGTAAAACCTCAGTGATTCTGATTGTTGGTCATTGGGACATGTATTAATGGTTAAGATTACACAGCTAGAGTCATTCTCTGCCTAGAGGGATATGACTGGTTGATTTTAGTGTGATTCAAGGCCGAGTTAATACTGTAGTATTTTACTAAATTGATTAATAATCATTTGACCAATCATACATTGTGTTAAGAACGTTAAATTTAATTTACTAATTCTTAAAATTGTGTCAAACTATAACAACCAATACCTGTATGGACAATTTCTTGCGGAAATTGTGAATTTTTGTCAACCTCTATGTTTTACCGCCACGTTAATTAAGAAACAGCTTTAAACTGATCTAAATCAAAGCAAAAACTACCACAGGAAGTAATCATCCATATTCCAAAAGGAATTACTCACTGTAATGTTGCTCTGTGTTTAATATCAAACATATAATTTTTACACTAACCCAATAATAACAGCAATCAAGGTATGGTAAGTACATAATTTTAATCCTTGAGTAAATATTATTTTAGAAGAGGAGGCAAATTTCCCAATGATTTTTATTCATATTTGTGGGCACCAAGAAAAATGTGAGGTTGGATTTGTTGAAGCTGTATCAAAGAGGAATGTTGATTTGTTTACATTTAACGTGAATTGAGGGAATTCGTGTTTTACACTCTAAGCAAACAATGACCAGAAAAACAGCAAATCACCCTACAAACACAAAAAAAACTTTGATGAAACACTTAAAGTCTTTATTTGTAATAAAACTGCTATAACACTTTAACCCTTTTTTTTAAAACCTTTCTGACGCTGATTATCTCATGAGAAATGTAAACAGCAACCACTAGCACCTTGACTGTTGTGTACACCAGTGGATCACAGTGTAATATGAAAACGCATCACTAGACATCTTCATCTTCACATCTTAGATGCCGGAAACAGGAAACCGGATGATTTATGAGAAACCACCTGAGAACAGTCAGTTGATCAAAACATGGCATGTTTGGTTGAATAAGGTTAAGCAGCAAACATTTCTAAGGTTATGTGTGGATCTCAGGAATAAAAGGTACAAAAATATTCATGTTGGAAATCATGATCAACACCAGTTTTATACTTCTTATGATTGTTCTCTGCAAACTGAAAGTTTATAAACTTTCTGGAAACCATGAACATTCAGGCACTCTGCAAATGCGGGATATAAATAGTATAACTCTTAACAGAGAGATCATGGATAATTCTGACAGATTTTACCTGTAAACCAATTTTTTTTTTGTTCCCTGGAGAAAAGTTTTATCCATTATATTGATTTTCACAAAGCCAGCAAAATTAATTCACCTTATTCTTTAGTTAGATGATCTTACACTGAAAACTTTGAAAAATCCAACCATTTTTTGAGTACATTGATTTAGAAGGGTATATTCTAATGCTAAGGTTTACTAACAAATGAATAGGAAAAAGAAATCATTTTTAAAACAGTTTTTTTTAAGATGAACATGTTACTTCTTAAGGATAAATCAGTTTCTGTTGTGTCCATTTCTGTGACTCTCCTGTGGAGTTCCTCAAAGTTCAGTTCTCAGCCCTCTCCTTTTATCGCTGCATCTTTTCCCTTTAGGGTCAGTTTTATAAAATCATGGCACCTTCTTTAGGTGTTATGCAGATGACGGTAAGATTTAATTTCCAGTAAAGCCAACTTCCCTCCAACCCATAATAAAAAGCCTGGATTATATGAAAGCATGCATTACAATGAGCTTCTTAGCGCACAGCCGAATCAAAAGAAACATGGCAGCGCAGGATGACACCCTCATAGCTGCTGCGATCACATATCTTTTTTTCAGATTCCATGACATCATCTTTAAAAGAGAAACATCAAAAGCAAGTTGTTCTTATTTCTCATTGGTTTGGCTGAAATTTTTATTTGTTTGGTCAAAATGCTCTGTTGTGTTCATGAACTTGTTCATACACGACTTTGTGTTTGGAGAGGTGTAGCTTTGTTCTATTGGCAAAAGCAGGTTGTATTTTCCCCCATGAATAAATGTACACAAAATAAGTACTGGATTATAGTCAAATTTTCAGTGTTAGATTATACTACTGCAATGACACAGAGTTTAATGTTAATGTTTGTTTTATTCGTCTTTACCAGGAGTGCCGATAATTGTGACTCACATCAAAACCAAACTTAAAGACGTTTGTTGTACTTAATGTAGAAAAGCTCAAAAACGACATCAAGTTCATACACAAAAATACATCATCTTCTATTCCACAGTATTGGGTCAATAAATGCAAGTACAACAGTACTGTAAGAGCATGATGTATATTCTCTAGGCACGTTCCCCTCCAAAAAAATGTTTTTCGACACAATAAATCAGGTGTCATAAAGATTAAAGAGGAAAATTGCAGATGACAGTTTAGCAATTAAAACCAGTCCGGTCTTTTCATCATAATACTAACAGAGTTATATAAAGTTAATCATAATGTAATACCGATGTGGATTTAATGTCTGTATACTGGGGATTACTTGTGTTTATTGCAGTAAAATAAAATGTAAAAAAAAAGTAATGAAATCTTTTTCAGAGCAACAGATGCTCTTTTCATCCGTATGTGCCTTAATGTGTTAATGCTCTGCGCTGCTGTAAGAAATGCACAAATTAACTTCTTTGTACTGACCCCTGACTGGGATGAATGAGATGTTTTAAGAGGAATTAAAGGTGGAAATTGAGGAAGCTGTAAATTGTTCCACACTGCGACGGATGGTGAGTCCACGCAGAGCCCATGAACACAGTGAGCGGCGTGGGTTAACAGTGACTGGTTCCAACTGGGGAAAAAAATTGAATGAATACCTGACATGTAGAAAAATGTCTTGTAATTTACTATAATTGTTGAGAGCCAAACTAACTGAACTGACAGAATTAAAATGAATAAATAGGATTTATAGAGCCTTGTAATGTCAGTTAATCCATAACAGATTAATCTTTTTTCGTAGCAAATTCACTAGTAACTGGTTACCAAGCTGAGTAACTGTGTCACTACCTTCTGAATTGGAAGGAGTTGTTATGACATATGGATGTCATACTAGAAATCATACTAGAAAACAATAAATCAATGTTAAAAATGGAGTATTATGTAGAGCGATTTTGTGTTAGTGAGCTTGATTGACAGGTTGAGGTCCTTTGGTCAGGGTGACGAGTAGAGGATAGTGGATGTTCTCATCGTATGCTTGCTTTCCTTCCCTCAGCATCTGGAAGACAAAATAAGTAAGGCCCACACAACAGAAATGCTAAAGCTACACTGCACATGTAGGAAAAACATATAAATGAAAGCTGGAACGATCAAGAACAAAGCCTTAAATTAAAGTTCTTATATGTGACAATGGTAAAAGTTGAAGTTAACACCAAGATTGCTACTGTTTTTAACACAAACTTGTTTTTATGCAATCAGTATAGTCCTTAGAAATATGGCCCCTGACTTGTGTATTAAATGGGTCTTCAGAGTTTATGAGTTTTTTTATTGCTTCAAACAGATTTTCTTGTGTTTTGATCAAATTGATTAACAAAACAAGTCTTTTCATTGATATCTGAACAGAATTTAAATAAACTCAACGTTTTTATACTTTAGAAACAGCTTCATGTATCTAGTGAAATAACAACAGCCAACATTTCTTTGAGCCATACCAGTTAAATTAATTTTATCCCTATCTTATATTTTTTTAGATGCATTTTTTTAAGAGTTAAAAAGCTTTATAACAATTGTAGTTTTTATTCTTATTTATTTTGTTATTTTTTTATAAAAGTTTCATGAATTGGAAGTAGATTTTAATTAACAATTCTTTCATTTAGTTAAAATTTATTATAAATTAATATTTATTAAATAATTTATCAATTTTACTCTGCTTTTTCTTTTATAAATCCACATGTGGATCAGACTGTTTTAAAACAGTAGAGCTACATTTTGGTTATGACACCTCTCACTCTAGCTTGTAGCTTTAGCCCTTAACCAAACTACATGGTTATTAATAACAAGATATTATTTACTGCAAGTAAGATAACTATTTATACCTCTGAACATAACCAAACCTCAGGTATCCTGAATTATTCCCCTTGTACTCAGTAATATTATCCAACATATAGCATTAACGGTAAGTAATTCCACAATTTCAGATCATCAATAAAATGTCAGAATTAAAAGCATTTACTGATGATTTCTTCAGCTGTAAAGGAAATTTCTTCAGCATTGTGGGATGGATTACCAAAGGAAGCCGCTTTCACTTTACTTGCTTGCTACCTTGTTTTTTTTTTGGTTTTTTTTTGGAGCTGCATTGAAAATATAGTCCAGCAAAATTTAAAAAAAAGGCTAAAAAAAGTTTATTTTATTTGAAAATTCATTTGAGGACCTGCGACTGCCTGAGTAAGAACAACAAGAAACAGAAGCTGAGAACGAAAGTAAACCACAGTCTGCAGAGCTTTTTTTTTTTACAGTCAAATAACTGAATATTTATTTTTCCTTTGTTTTATGCTTTTCCCTTTGGAACTCTAACACATTTTTTAAAAGAGATGTGTTTCTTTATTTACGATTAACAGATTATGCAAAAAAAAAACTTTGAGTTATAGCTATAGTTCTTACTTCAGATCAGTTTATCAAATTCATTATCTCCTATAATTTCTTTCAGAAGTCGGGAGTCACAGAAAGATAAACCATTTTGTTTAGCTGTAAAAAAACTTTCATAGCAGCAACCTCAGGAGCAATCTCTAACCAGAAAGCAGGAAGTAGGGAAAGAAAACAATACAGATAAAAAGACATAAAAACTGAATCTAAAATGATGGACTGTCTGTCTACCAAAGCCTAATTCCTAATGATAACTAGAAGAACAGCTGCTTCTACAGAAACTTCAATTTACTCTGCAACCCAGGAGACAGAAATTATACTGCTGTTTGAATTTTTGTTTTTACACTATCTCAGTGTTTTCCTAAGTTCCTAAGTTTAATATAACCTGTTTGGTGAGACCTAACCAAACAGCATGTTCTTCTTGACAAATTTGTAACTGAGCCTAGTTTAAAATCTCTACGATAAATGCACCTAATAAAGAGTAATATAATATCTCTACTATTAAATAGCTGTTGACTGAATATAAAGTAAACCATTGCTATCCAATAAAGAAAAGGAGGAGGATTTCTATGTGTTGCAACACATTCAAACCATTTAACATTATTTTCAGAGACCATTGATGACATGCACATAAGAGATGCTCACTCCATACTTTGATACATTAATGCAGTACACGTCTCCTCATCACCTCGGTGTTTTCTGATGAGAAGAGTATTTTTTGTTGACAACCAAATCAATATTTTCATTTGTTTGCAAAAACAGCCTGTCAACCTCTATAGTTCAATATGACACATCATCACCTTATATAATAATGCAGAGTGTCTTTTATAAATGTCTGCCACCACAGCTCCTTTTTTTACCATTAAGTAGCATCTAGTATTACTTGTTCTCTTTAAAAAAGAACAGGGGAAAGCATAGGGATTTCTTTTAAGTGTTCGAGTACTGCAATATATTTACACATCTCCTTTAAATAACATTACAGATTATCTTTGCATTAAAGTAATGCAAAGAGAACCTTAAACCCCAAACCTGCATCTGTTTGGAAAAACTAGTGTTTTCCTACAATCTGAAAGCAGCGTACAGAAATAGTTCAGTCTGGATATCTTACCTGGTTTTACAACTTACTTATTCTTTTTTTTTTCAGGCTGAAAAACAGCTGAGAAAATTATAAGTTCACTCAAACCCAAGAAAGGTTATTTCGACTTTGTTCTTTTGTTTTTATTTTCTTTTAAAAGTGATACAGTCAATTTCATCAGTTAAAGTTTTGAGATTTTGAACACAGGATAATATAGTTGGTTTTTTTTTAACATCTGCATTGTCAGTGGCTAACAGTAAGCCACTCCTGCTAAAACTGCAAGATAATGAAAATGTACATTTTCATAAGAAAAAGAGACAGAAAACCTCATTCTTTGGTTTTCACACCAGTTTATATAGATATATATATATCTATATATAGATATATATATCTATATCT
>JAUZNJ010015862.1:0-17502 GCA_034780135.1 Jordanella pulchra
CAGTTGTGAGTATGGAGCCAAGAACAAAAGGTGGTGAACTAATAAAAATTTATATATTTATTTATATATATATATATATATATATATATATATATATAATGATTAATTGGAGCATTACCAATACTTTGATTTAGACCAGGAACAACAGCCAAGGAACGGTGGAGGAGCTACATAGATCTAAAGCTCAGGTGAAAAGATCTGCTGTCAGGACAACCAGTAAATGTCCACACCAAAAATATCACATTCATGGAAATGTGGCAGGAAGAAATCCATTTTCATAAGTAAGCCAAGACAAGTTCAGATTTACACTAACTAGGTAGTGGGAAGATGAACATGTACAATAAGGTGCTCTGGGGCAAGACTTGATAACAGTTTCCAACCGCACAGCTTTGTATATTGACCGATATTGATCCTATAAGATATCGGCACCAATCATAGATACTTTTTTAAAATCATTTTGTTGTACTGGGTGTTAGAGAACTCCTGATCCAAGTGATATTATTCAACCACATATACCCACAGGTTACACAGGCTTCAGGCAGAAGTGCATCTATCACCATGCTAATATCAAAGATTTTAGATTCAGGCCAATATATTCTAATATAAATGTTTTTGATTGATATCAGAATAAAGATTAATATCATATCAAGACATCCCTATTTTAGAAAACGTCTGATTAAGTGATAATAATTCAATTGAGAACAATAGTCAACAACAAAATAGTATAACTGAGCCATTTATTATCAACCCATGCGTAACATAACCTTTAGAACGAAGCAGATCGAAGCAAAGCGTTTCTATCCACTCCCTTATATCAGAGATTCTACATGCAGGAAAATATACTACAATATTAGTTTTTGGATGATAGCAGCCCGATTTCCAGTATCATTGTTGGGTCAGGACATCCCTAGGTGCTCTTCTCAGATGACATCAAAATGAAACTTGCATCGCTGACACTTAAAACAATTATTTCCATCAGGCAGACAGAGCTAATACAGCACATCAGTTCCTGACTTTCACTTATTAATGTCATTTTGTAAATCTACTTCTTAGTTTCTGTCTTCCAGTCAACTGCTACATGAAAAAGGTTGATCTGGATTATGTCACAAAAACAAAAAAAGTGAGACATCTCAGAGCAGGGATAGCTCCTGATGTCTAAAACCCACCCAGCTCTGCTCTCTGTAACACAAACACTGAGTGAGGCGTGGATCCAAACACGCAGAAATCATCTGGCCAGTCAAACACAGAGGTCAAACAATCACACCTTAAACCTGCTGCTCCCTTCACACATTCCATAAACACTTTATTCAAACCGAGCTGGAACAATAAACATCTGTGGTTCAAACACGACAGCGTGCGGGAGAAGGGAGGCGAGGAAGAAGGTGATGGTTAGGAGAAGCATGTGTTCTTGCAGGGCCCCTTCATAAAGGCCATAAATCTCAGCAGAGGCACGGCTCTTCTGTTTGAGTTCAGCTTCAGCTCAGCTGAGTACAGAAACCAGATGCAGGAGAACCACCAGGTTGTCATCTGACTGGCTACCTCATGGGTGGGGCTAAAATAAAACTAAAGACTGAGGAAAATACAATCTGTAAAAACCTTTACGAGCCATGAGGAAGTTTCCATTAAATTAAGCTTAATAAAAATAAAACGAACAAATCTATCGGAGAGGTATATCCATCCATTTATCATGGATACTTATATCACTAACATTTCCTCCATTATTTACCTGGAGAGATCTTTATAAACAACAAGTAAGTGCAGTTTTAATTTACTTTACATTTTCTAAAATCCACACTGTCAGAATTATACATACTTAAACATAAACCTTGATGTTACATCTTTAATTAAACGGCTCTCGGTGTTCGAGGGCTGACAAGATTCAGTGAGTCCAGCTGTTGGTTTATCTTTGCTAACATGAAGAATATTTGTTTGACAGGAGTTCTTGGATGGAGCAACACAGAGAGAAAGTACAAGAAATCAAGGGAAGATTAAGGAATTAAAGGTATTTTGGAGACCTGTAGATTCCATGATCCACATGAAAGTATGACTGGGAAACAATCCAAACTGGGAGAAACAACATTTCTTTATGAGGAAAGTTTTATGTTTAGATGAGAGAAAGAGTGACTTATTTGTCCACAATGGCAAGAAGTGTGTTAGAGGTAAAGAAAGAGGAGTCTGAGTATTTTTGATTTTTTTTTTTTAAACCCAAGTATGACGTACCAAAGTTCAATCATGGTAATGGTAGCATCATGTGACAGAGCTGGTTCAGTGCACCAGTGTTTAGATACACTGAATGAAGGAGATGGATAATAAAGAACCATTATGACATCAACAAACTGCAAGAAGTTTCACTGCTGGTTCATTGAAAGATCATCATAAGAAAAGTAAAGCAAGTTAAAGAGGAAACCTGAGCAGAACCAGCAGGATCCATTCACAGCTCCTTTAAAGATTTACGAGTTCTTGTACTAAGATTAAACAGAAGCTTAGAAGTTAAAGGAAAATATTTTATTTTATGAGTTTACAAGCTGATATCTTGTCTCTGACTTTTAAACATCTGCACTGGCCCACATCCTGAGCTTCTGAAGCAGTATCTTCACAAACTAATCAACAACTCCCAGCTGCTTGTCTGTAAACAGTAATCTAATGGGGTCTTGGAGATCTCAAAATTAAATCCACTTTAAGAGCAGACAAACTTTTCGTTCGGTTTCGTTCCTGCTTTTTTTTTTTTTTTTTATGAGATTGGCTGAGAAAAGTTCATTCTTTCTTGTAGATTTCGACTCAGTTTAAGCAGTTGTGCAAAACAATAAAGCTAATTTAAGGTTGATTTTGTTTATATTGTCTGGAGGGATAACATCTTGGGCTTTACCAAGTTCCCAATCATAGCCATCAGTGAAACGTCCATAGGTCCTGAAGAGACGTCCTGCTGCATGGAGGAAGAACAAAGAGGGGCAGCGACATGTTTGGACATGTGAACACATCAGGGAGCAGCAATGCATCTGCTCTAGTTTCTGTTTTATTCTAAGATGACAGCTGCTTTAAGTTCCAAATCTACCCGATTATTACCTTTAACCACTCAGAGAAACTCACTTAGCGATATTTCAACATGTTCTCTAGAATAAATGTTGCAGAGGAGATAGAGAGGTAGGGATACGGACAAAGCTTTTTCCTGTTTGAAGCTTCTTTAGAAATTATTAATCAGTGGACATTTTGCTGTCATTCATCACATCAAAGTATCTGTAACAGATCAAATCTATTCAATATTTCAAGCTCAAGACACAAAATCATCACAATCACATGAGAATATTTCTTTCAAATAAAAAACGTACCAGAACGTTCAAAAGGGTATGTAAAAGCAACCCTTGGAGCTGCCCCTTTATCTGACCCTGTTCGTTGGTGTTCATAAAAACAATTTGGCTTAAACATTTCTAAACCTGGAAATTGTGCAACGCTCTCTCTAGCTTGGCAGTGTGTCTCAGGAGTATTTGGAGCTCCTAAGGGCAGGCTGCCTGAGGCAGAGATAAAAGATTAGGCTTGTTTTAATAAGCTATCTTCATAAAAACAACAGCTCTGCCTTAAATCTGGTTTATGTTTGACGTAAGCTACAAGTGGCCATATTGCATCATTTTAGATCCACATCTCTCTGCGTCAGAGCTGGTTGGCGAATAAGATTTTAAAAATCGTTTGAATTTTCAATTCCAAAGATTTAGAACCAAATCTTTTTCATCTGGTCTGGTTCAATTTTTTCATTGGATTGCTAGAAGTAAAAACATTTTTTAGCTGTTAGTTGAATTACACGACTATGTGGAAAGTATATATTTTGAAATCAGTCTTTGACTATTTGAATCAATCTATAGGATTTAATAAGAGGATCAATGCAGAGGCGGCTCTAACAATAAACAGCTCAACAGTTAAGGTAGCCCTTATTGGGCGAAGCAGCTCCAACGGCCCGCCTACCAGGGTTCGGTTTTAGCCAATCATGCTAAAAAATAAAGTAACAGATGCTATGAGATACCACAACAACGTACACTGTCACACTCTCGCTGTTCCTCTTTCAAAGATAAAATGGTCGATTTTGAAATAAACAGATGTGATGGTAGCAGCTACGTGTACGTCCTCCTGCACTGCTATGTTTACTTAGGTTCAGGACTCGCTGGCTCTTGCTTTTCTCACAGCTGTATGTCCTGCCTTCAACCATAAAGCAGCAACGTGATTGGCCGACTCATTACGGGGAGGACTTGAACGATTTAAGCTGGAGCTGTATAAGATGGTTTCTGATGCGTTTGTGAAATCACAGATGCCACAAGACATCAGCCTGGAGGCAGGAAATCACACAATTTACCAGCAAGGGGGAGTCAGACTCAGCTTTTTATGCCAGTAGGACGGAAACCAAATACCGATCGTCAGCAGGTCGACCCGTGTTTGAAAAGAAACGCGTTAACCTGCTGATTTCAGTGGTAAAGACGTTTTACTTGCTTTGGTGTGCATATCTATGTTCAGTGCTTCAACAACCATTATCCAAAGGTGGCGTCCACCCAACCACAGCATGTAGTGATGGTCTTCACATTTAATGATGTCGTTTAATTTCTTAGCCTCTCCAAGTAACACCACATCTTATGCTATTTCTGTCCATATTCAGTCACGCATCTTCTTTCAGATCTGTTGAAATTCCAAACTGAAAAAAAACTTGTTGAAAACACACAAATCACACTCTTTTATCAAAGAAGACTCACACAGAGTGAAGTGCACCCCCACCAGCAGACAGAGGGTGCAACCTTGCCGCTTTTTCAGATACTGATGGTAAAATTATTTGGCTGACGTGACCTTGTCCATTCTTTAGAGCTCTATTTACGTATGTATCTGTAATAAAGACTACAGATTCCTTCAAGGCTAAACCAACCGATGGTCAGAGTATTTTTCCTACCCCACACAATCCAGCATCTTTTCTGTGCCAATGTGCGGCTGGAATTTTATCTCCTGTTTTTTTCTTCTTTTTATTCAGAGGATGATAAGTGAAAAGGCTTTTGTACAGCTTTAGATCTGCAAGAGTTTTTTTTTTTTTTTTTTAAGGCAGACTTTTTTTAATGGTACAGCTGGAAAAAGAGAAAATTACTTTCTCCTTTGTAATGACAGACACAAATTATTTTAACAGAGAAAAATAAAGTATATCCATCATCAAAATACCTTTTCTCAGAGGAAAACATCCAAAGAGGAGGCGTTGGCACTGCCATGATAAAACATTACTGTATGACGCAAGTTTAAACCAAAACACCAGCCCGGTTTTATTTCCATCACATAAGCTGATGAACCAAGAAATGTCCAACTTCCAGTTTTTGTTGCTTCCTGTACTGAAAGGTTTAAGGTCACCAAGTTCAGCCTAGTGTGTAGAAGCCATTGGTGCTCCTGTTTAGTTTTGAGGCTTTTCAGGGATGCTGCTTCATCAATTTGAGTTCAATCCTCTCCCAGGGCCTCCTTTCTCCTTAAACAATTAGCTCACCGAGCAGAAGCCCAGATACTGGAGACAGACTTCAGTTTGGAAACAAAAAGGATAGAGAGGATACTATCCAAGCAAAGAGATCTGGAGCAATCACAGTCCACTGACAAAAGCTCTCTGGTACCTTAACACATATTTATCTATGGTCTGTGCATCCTGTTTTATTCTGAAACATAGCAGACTGTGTATGATGGAAACGTTCAGTCTAACTTGGACGAGGTTCTAACTGTTTCTTGTATATCTGATTAATACAAGGTTCTCCAATATGGTTTCAGACAGACTTGGGTTCAGACTGTTAAACATTTGTGGCCAAATGAGCCGACTGGACATGAACGCAGCTAAACCTGAAGAGTAATGCAGGCCTGACCTTTTTAGAGCCGCAGTGCACTCAGTGTTTACATGCAAGATGTCAGAACTTATTTGGTCTGTTTCAAACAATAATCCAGTTAAATCCACCAGGGTGGGACTCTCAGCCTGTTGGACTGAACTGCTTCTGTTCTCAGCTTATCAAGGATTTAGATAGCTTTCCTGTTACACAACAGCTTGTGGAGACGGCTTCTCTGATGAAGAAATGAGTTGGAAGGAAGTCTACAAGCAAAGGCATCTCCTTTTGTCCTCTTCAACTGAAATATTCCCTTCGATCGTCAGCTCTTTTAGCACCCAATAGAAATGTAAAGATCAGGCTTTCCCTGGAAGATAATGATTTCCTGTGTTCTTAAGTGTCCAACTCCATTTAGTCAACAAAGCATCCATCTTTAAAAGTTCCGATGTGTATTCGTTAGTTTCAAAGTATTAAGCAAGTAGGAACGCTGTTTTTTTTTTTTTTTTTTTTAAGTTGGATCTGATTTTATAATCGATTTGTTCTGGTCAAAGGAAAATCTGAAAATGCAGGCATATTTGTGCATATCGAGAGCAGGTTATCTTTGTTGATCTAAGATCAGATATTTGGGACATTAGATAACAGGACACTGAAGGTTTAAAAAGTTTGATAATCTTCATCAACTCGATTTACACAAAATATCTTAGTTTATAGCTTTTCTGGCTGGGTTCAGCAAAGTTTCCCTTCTTGTTCTAGTTTTGAATCAAAGGTGTATCATTCTAGAAAGTTGGCACAGAAGCTGCTCAACTTAAAAACCATGAACAGATCTACAAAACCTAGTATATCAGCAGGGAGGAAAAAATAGAAAGAAAGAGCAAATTAGGACCTTAAAGTAGCAGACAGAGACTAAAACAAAGCATATTAAACACCACAGAGCTATAAATGTAAACAGCCTTCATCATTCCACAGCAACAAACAGCTGTTCCTAATCTTACCTGTAGGTTCTCTCAGTCTGGTTTGCATTAAAACATTCTTGATCTGAAAACCTTTCCATGCCTCATTGAGACTCCAGAAGCTTCCAGGTGGTGTCCAACAAGTCTGTTCCTCCTTTACGAAAACCAGTAGAAATCCATCTGTTTTTAGTGCTGCTGTTCCCAGATTTGGTTGAGAAAAAAATAAAAGCTCAGGTGTAGTTTCTCTTTTTTTTTTAACTCTTCGTCTACACAGCAACATAACATCCTGAATAGTACCTTTTAACAGTGGAACCCATGTGTGGCTACTTGATCAGACTCGTGTCAATGGTGACTTTACTAATTTGCAACAAACAGCCTAAGCTGTTTATTTCATTCCTAGTAATAACTATCAAAGATGAAGTCTTATGATGTGCTAAGGAAATATCCACAATGCCTCCTTAGAAAGGCGAATCTAAGGAGAATCTAAGGACGGATGCAGCTCTAAGACAAAGTGTCTCCTGTAATTACAGTTTTTGCAACAAGGTCGTCTTCCTGAAGGATGGTGCAGTTAGACTGGCTCCCTTTCATCTGAGCTCCCAAGAGATCATGACCTTAAACTTTGAGGTGTTTATCTTCATAACAAACCCTGGTTTCAGACAAGAGCCCGAATTATCACATCAGTAACACTTTTATCTTGATAAAGTGAGACGTTCAGTTTTCTCAGATTTGGTTGTTCGCGGAAAAAAAAAAACTTTGGAATTATTTTTGCCATGGGGCTCAAGCAAGAACTGTATACAACCTGAAAGTATTTTTGACTGATATTAAAAAGGTGATTAAAGGAACAACACAGCACTTGAAATCTACATAGCAAGCAGCTCAGTTGAGGATTGGAAAGGATTCATATAAGTTCAAATCAATGTTGGATTGAGCTACAACTCGTTTTGGTCTTGACATGGAGTCCCTTTCTATCAATAACTAAAGGAGGACAGCAGCTGTCAAACTTAATGTTTCTCTGAGAGGAGCCAGGAGTTGTGCAGGACAGTGAGACCAAAACCACAGCAGCTTCCTGCAGGAGGCTGACAGAACATTGGACAGAAACTTATCACAGCACATTCATCATATTTTAAAACTACACAAGATTATGTTGGCTTTAAATGTGGATTCATATAGAGAATTTAGTCCAAATGAAATGTCATCCAGGTTTTGGTCACATGAAGTCATAGAAAGACGTTATTTCCTGTGTTTGGCCTGTTTTGTGACTTCTGGGGCAAAAGTGAGACAGAAAAATAATGCGTCTGCCATTTCGATTATTCCTCATTTAAAAACCAGAAAAATAAAGCTTATCCCAAACAAGCTGGTTTAGGTTTTTAACATAAATCTGAGACAGCGTGGCTGGGTTAAAGTGGAGTGGGGGTGAGGGGCGTGGGAAACCCCTCAGATTCAAAAACGAAGCAGATTGAAAACAGATGTTCTCACGTTCAGTTTATGTCACAGTTTATCTGTTGGACAGCAACCGACCAAAGCATCCTAGCAGTCCGCCTGGTTCCGGGCTACAGGTAGTGCTGACATATGTGCCGGGGTCCAGCGGAGCAGCGGAGGACTTTAACGGTGCAGCACCAGCAGCCAGCCCGCCCGCGAAGCAGCATCCGAACAAACAAGCAGAACTTCCTCCTCTGACTCTCCTTTTCTCCTTTTGCAGTGAAGTTTCTCACCTTACTGTGGGTGCAGCCCATCCCTCCACCTCCTCGGAGCTCTGCTCTTGGTTCCTCTCCGCCGCTCCGTCCTGATCCACCCGGTGAACCGGAGCTCCTGACAAACTTTCAAACTGATGAAAACAATTGAACGCACCGCGGTAGACTCAAAGAGAGGGGAGGGGCTTATACATGATGCATTCAGGGTCAATCAAGAAAATATAGACCCAGCAGATTTATAGATGGTTTTTTTCCACCTAATGTTCCTTTTTTTATTCTTGTCTAATTGTACACGTTAATAAATTATATTTGTTGACTTCATGTTCCATTTTTGTCTTTCGTTTTTCCTTATAATTTGGCTCGAAAGTTTATCTATGTTTTATATTTTTCTACTCATCAATATTCTTTTTCATTCTGTTTATTTGTTAAATGTTATGCTATATTGTTTTACGATTTATTAATCATTTTCAGATATACGTTCTTCTACATTATTTCTGTAGTTTGTTTACTACTTAATTTCTTTAATCTAGCAATGCCATATTCTTTTCTTTTTTTAGTATTTGTCTTTTTCAAAGATTTTTTTAAAATTGTTTTATTATATTAAAGGGCAGCTCTGATTGAGATTGAAACCGAATCAGGAATCAATCACAGTAGCCTACCAGCTATAGTTTTACATGTTCTTCTAAAGTTGTACAATTTCTGACAGCACCTGAAGCAGCATTTTAACACCAGACATGCGCAGCAGCACCTCTTTGTAAAATAAGTTATGATTGTTTCAGGATCTTAAGAGGTTAAAAAATTGAGCTCAGAACGCTCCTGTGAAGGTCGTTCAGTTTGTTTGCTACAAACCTTTAACTAATCATAAAAAAATGTGAGCATGTCGTGACGTTCAAGCCAATAAAACCTTTATTTATCTAGCATACATTTCTGATTCCCTCTGTTATCAAAATCATCTGAGCTGCCTCGTGTGAATTTGAATAGAACTTGGTGATTTTTTTGTTTTGTTTTTGCTTTTTTGAAGTGTAAACAACATTACATAAATATATATAAGGATGGTAAGAATGACATGTTACCTCAGAGACCTTAAAACATTCAAATAAATATTTGAGTGGACCTGTCAGTATTTATTTTCACACAAGATAAGTGATCAAGCCAGCCAGCCTGCCATTCACATCAATGGTATAGTTTCTAGCTTCCTTTTTCAAATCAACTTAAAATTATCTAAAATATCATTAGTCCAAGAAAAAAGCTCCAATTATTTTGTCATTAAGTTCCTCCTGGACTGGAATAGGTACCAGTGTTTCCCTCCCTTCTTCAACATGCCGCCTCTCAGACTGCACTGTTCTCATCACTTCAAGAAACACTTCATATATCTGAGCTAATCAAGTTCACAGGCCTATTAATGATGCACCTCACAGTCCAGATGAACATCTGTATGCCTCGCCTTATGAAAACAATGACTTCACCAGATGTCTGCCTGCTGATGTCACTGACATTTTGAAACACTACTTTCCTAATAGTTTGATCCAGTAGACATTACGTGATTAATGTAATCGCTGCAGAGGTGCTGAGATGCATTGAGTAATTTTGTCATAGAGATAAAAAGCTCCTTCCTAACAGCACATCTATTCTTGGGGTCAATTTGACAACAGAACTTGAAACTTCTAAAAAAATGATTGCAATTATAATATTCATCCAAATCTAAGTATCATATACTTCGGGCCTTTGTAGGTCTGACCCCCGACTTATAGAATGGGTTGCCTCTGCATGTCAGGCTCCTTCAATGTCTTCTTTTAAATCATTCCTTGAAGACTCACCTGGCCTTTAACCCAGCATGAGTTGTTTGTTTTTCAAGAGAAAGAAGTAGACTGAGAAAAGTGACTTTATCTCCCCCCAGAGGTCCCTCTCCTCAGCTGACCCCAGAGCTGGAACTGTTTAACTCTCTCTATGTAGCACCAAGTGAAATATCATACCGCTTCCCAGCCGTATGAAGGAATGGCCATATCTACTAAGCAGTAAATCAAACACATTGCTCAGGTACAGAGCAGTGCAAAATGTATTCTCCTTACAGATTTTTGGGGCTTTTTTGTTACCCATAAATATTTCAGACCTTTTATCATATTTTAATATCAGAAGATTTTATTTTAGTTGTTCAGGTTAAAACAAATGCTCAATGTAATTCTTCCCTAAACTGGGAATCAAACCGTTGTCAACAAACACCTTCAAGTGTTTATGATAGCTGGCTTTTAGAGCTCAATCTTTTGGCCATTCAGATTTGAACTTGCTGACTTACATTGGATCATCACTCTGCTAATTTAGATAAGTGGAATGTAGCATCGTTGCATGATAAATGCTGACAATAATAGAGCTAAATGAATTGTTATAGGACGTTTCTTATTATGCCTACAACTGGGAATATTGATGCTAAATAAATCCCAGTTAATACCTAATTTAAAGAGGTACTGATAGATTGCCTATAAACGCAATGAATGGAATCATAATATAAAGACTGCTTTTTGTTTGAACCTTGGTTGTTTCTGTCTGATACTGAAAATTATCTGATTAGCGGGAATAGTTTTATGAGACCAAAACACAAAAACTGAATCAGGTTTGCTGTTTGTTCTAATGGCTCTATTAGAAGTTAATTCAAAGCTAATTAATTGGGTATTAAAAAAAAAGTTGACCAGTTTTTACCTGTTTAAAAAAATAAACAACAGCCTGCAGAAGATGATGTCAGATTTTAATTTTTAATGTTTGAAGCTCTGATTTGAAACTGAGCTTCAGCAAGGAGGAAAACTCCAATTATCTCTGTTCACATTCTCTAATGCACATCTATGAACTCCAACTTTGTTTATGAACACTGTCGGCCGGAGACTTTTAATAATCTAATAATCCTGACATATATACTGTGTGGAATACTGTAGCAAATAGCCTTCATAAACAATACCTGGTATATAAAGCTAAACTCCAGGGATCTATTTTCAGGGATAACAGGACAAATCAAAGGATCTCAGTAAATAACTGTCTCCTTCCATGTAATCCTCTTAATGGCTAAGAATACATCAGAGGAAGAACATTTCCTGGATAAAAGTGTTATATTAAGGAAATGGAGCACCATTAAGCTGGTTCTGAACATCTGGAAAACCAAATAGTTTTCTTTTTTTTTGCAAAGGAACAAATTTGGAACCCAGTTCAAGCAACAATCTCTTAAAAGACATCCCTGGTTTATCATCTTTATGTGAAAGCCTTTTTACAATCTCATCTGTCACGGAGCACTGGGGGCGACATCAAATGTGTTCCTTCTTATAGGAAAATTTTCTGAGTATGGGAAATATTTAGCGTAAATAGCGTAAATAAAAAAACACAGCAAAGATATTAGGTTCTACCACATGAATTAAAATCCAGCTATGATCTTCATTGATAAATATGATAATTAGATACATGAATGATCTAATATTTGTCCTGAAATGTTTTCCCCAACATGTTGTTGTCAAACTGAACGACAGTTTAATCCATCTAATTGGATTTAAAAGCACCTTCCGATTAATTTAGTTTGGTGTTTGATGTTTCTGTTGCTGGTCTAATATAAAGCAGACTTCATGCTGTTAAACATTGAGTGATGAGGTCAGTGTGGGCGGAGCTTTAGAGCAGCCATCAGAGAGTGAAGCAGCTGTTGTTGAATGGAAACTTCTCATGAAGCTGAAAACAACAACTGCTGCGACTGATTCTGCCACGGCGACGACAACGCTCTAAAAATACACGCATACTCACATTCCTGCCTTGATGCCGTCCTAGTGTCTGTGGAAGGGCGGCGGGGGGTGATAATGTTCAGACCTCAGGCTGTCAGGGTGCAGTACTGTACAGATCTGCTGCAGATCCCAACATAAACGCAGGCCCTGACAGTTCTATAAATACCCTGCAGGTCAACGTGGAGCAGATTACAGATCAGCGTGAGAAAATCCAAACAGTTTAACCTGAGAGGCCACCTCAGTCTGCACCACCATGGAAGAGTGGAGGCTCTAGGATCTGCAGAGGCTTTAAAAATGAGTCTGTGAACCAAAGTTATATTTCTATGCAATAATTCTACAGATTTTAGACTTGAGGTTACAGAACCAAAAGTACATAAAAAATAGTTATGTTTTCAGAAAACCTTCATTTCAACATGTAAAAAAAAAAAAGAAGAGAACAACATATAATCAGGTTAGCAGTTAGTAATCAAGGTGTCAGGATTGGGTATAAATCATCCATCCCTTCATTACATTCTGTGTCCAACAAGCAGGAGGCAGAGTGTAGAGTAGAGCTTAGGCTGATCAATTTGATGTGTTAATCCAGTTAAACCCAATCTATGATGTTTTAGAATAAATCTCCAAGTTTAGAAATATTCTAATGTTATTGGTCTAAAATACTACTACTACTATTACTATTACTACTACTACTACTACTACTAATAATAATAATAAAAGCAATTGAATAATTTAATATTTTTTAGTGTTTGGTATTTATCCCTGATATGTCATCTCAAATAATACATTCAGTTCTGGGTTAATAATTTGCTGTATTTTGGAGTAATCTGATCTAGAATCTCAAGCAGCTCTTGTTTTCACACTCAAGTCACTTTCAAATCATGTGAATCTGCAGACAGATTCATGCAGCTTTGTTGCCCTCTGGATCCCACTGTCCTGAGCAGATAGGGTCCACATCAAAGGGGCTCAGGATTCCTCTTGGTCACGTTGCTTTCAATGTTTTTTTTTTCTAAGACATGTCCTACTTTGTAAAGACTACAGGAAAGACTTGGGACATTTTCCTAAACCATCCTAAAAACTCTGGGATCCTAAGAGACGAACTGTGTTGCCGTTGAGAATGGTGTATTAACTCTGATATGTCACCTCTACAACCTGATTTCCAATTTTTAGACAAAGGGTTAATTTATTTAGAGTTAAATGTGTAAATTGGATCTTACTGAATACCCCTAAAGCTGGTCAACATTGAGTCATGCTTTATGAGGTATCATGTGACAGTGTTTTGGTGAATTAAAGACGTTCTTATTTTTGAGCAAATCGTGCCTGGAGGATTTCTGAGAAAAATATAAAAGAGTACTAAATCTCTCCTTAGCTGCAGGCAAGAGATGTTGTCCTCTTGTCTTCTTCCTGAATCACTCTCCTTGTCTGTTTCAGCTCTCCTATTATTCAGTGACACATTTTCTTTGAAAGAAAAACAACCCCAGGCAAAACAGAAACATCAGAGGTTTGCTTTGACAAAAATTGTCTTGAAAATGAGAAGGTAGGCTTAGTTCTGTTTTGGAAAACCACATTCACTGATCAAAGATTCAAAGACTGATTTTCTTCAAATACAGTTTTATAATCCCTTTGTTTTGGTCTTTAATCTTTTGGTTATTGTAACTAAGAACTATTTAAATAAAATTACAACCTTTCAGAAAAAACTGGAAAAAGTATTGAAATTTGGCTGGCTGACTGACTGGTGGGTATTTTCTAATGTTGATATTTTGCGCCCCCTGCTGGTCAAACATAGAAGTTACATAAGTAGTTATCAGACAAGGACATTCAGTATTCCCTTTAGATCTGACGTTAAACGTACACAACCTTTAAACAGTCAGTATAAACGGAAGGTTTGTTCTCTGTGGTTGGCTTGGTGCTTTAAAACTCGGATAAATTAACACCACCAATAAAACAAGAAGCACTACTCTAATAATAATGAAAAAATATTCCTGAATGACAGCCTCTTGCCATCAGTTTGTGTTCAGTAGGGGGAGACTGGGGTCAGTCGCAAAAGGGATTTTTTTTGTCCAATCATGAACATGCTATATTAACATGCCTAATGAGGCGTGGAAGTAAATCTTTTTATTTGGTTTATTTTTCTCCATACTGTCCTGATCATTTCTATGAATTAATTACAACTTAGTTAGATTGAATCATTGTTTAGTTCACGATGAAGTTAACATTTTTGATCTATTAATAAATGGTTGGTTGTAGGCCCAATTACCTCAGAGTAACTGGAAGAAAAAGAAAAGAAAATGTTGAAACTATTTCTAGCCTCACCTACATGATCCAAAGAATTGGCAAAGAAATTCAGAGCAGGGATTTTATAACTCAGGCCATCACAATTTTATTGATGCTAAACAGTTAACTAATTCAAATTAATATTCTAAATTACCTATATTTATAGTATTTATATATAAAAAAAGGTTTCTGGCTTTTTTCAAATTATCAAAATCCTCTTTGCAATTTCTTTTTCCATTTTTATAACCTTAGATAAATTTTATTTGATGATCTTACACACTCATATAAAGTAATACCTCAGCAATCTTGAAGCTTCTGCAAATATAAATTAATCTCTAATAGAGAAATTTATTTTTTCATATAGTGCTTTTGGTATTTATCACTCCATGTGTGCTGTTTTTTGTTTTTAGTTGTGTTTTTATTTATTTTTTGTTTGAGTAAATAAAATTCTCTTGGGTATGGAATGAACTAAAGGTCAAATCAAACAAATAATTATTTAGCCCATCCTTAGTTGTTGACAGAATTAAAGGTAGTTTAGTTGTTTTATAGTTTATTGCAATGTTATAAATACTGTTATAAAAAGGGTAAAAAACATTAACAAAGACTTAGCAAATTAAGTAAATCAAAAGTAAAACTGAATTCTACATTAACAAAAAACAATTCTTGGAAGCCTTTAAAAAAAGTTATTGCTTACACAACCCTTGTTCCTGATTTCCTAAAGCAAAACTGCAAATATAAATGTTTGAAGTGACGACTAAACCTGACCCAATTCATACAGTGTAAGTGATCAATATTAAATCTGAAATGAGTACCATAACATCTTTCTGCATAGACATAGTACATAGTCTGATAGAAAAAGCTTTAATGAAAAGTTTGAAAAAGATTTCCTGGCAACATAAGAGAAACAAACAACACACACAATAATTCTTCAGATATGTTTATAAAACAATGCTTTTCAAACACAAATATCCTCTGGCTGATAAAAACTGATTTAAAATGGCAGAAAAAGCCTGTCAGTAAAAAAAATATGAGAAGAGAGAATTATCCAATTTACTCCTGACAAACAAAGTTGAGTTAGGTTCAGGTAACTGTGCTTTAGGTTATTCAAATGTTGACAGACAAACAGTTCAGCTGTGAGCAAAGCAGATCTTACAAAATAACATTTTATAATTATAACGGGATGTTGAAAATACCATTCAACATCTGATTAAATTAATGTACTTGATCATCTGCACTTTGTTTCCAGGGAAATGCATGAAGATCATCATCTTCAACAAATTGATTATGACTTGGTCATTCTTTTATTTGGATGTATCTGACCAAACTACAGACTTAACATATTTTCAGAACTATTTTTTTTTAGGTTTATTAAACTTCTCATTTTAAATATCAATTAAATCTATTTAAATTAACATAATTGTTGGTATGAAATAAAATCAAACATTTTGGAATTCTACACTGCTGTAGGCTACTCCAGGGATTTAAGAACGGCTGTAACTCGATTCACCTTTATCCCATCTTTGGAAGGTTTGTCCTGAATTCTGCTTTCATTTTGTTTGTCAGTCAATAAGACAAAGTTCAAAGTGTGTCCTATAAATAATTCAGGTTTTCTGAACCTTTTTACTGATCAGTATCACTATTCCAGCGACTGAGGTAACAACAGCGATAAAATACTTTTTTAATATTTAAAAAAGTATCTATTTTAACTTTTAAGCTTTTATTTCAGACACAAGAACAAGTTTTGACTAAAGGAAAAGAAAGTTCATTCCTTTTTTAAACTGGTTTGTATTTTTTATTTATTTTAGCTTTCTTTTGCTAAGTTTGAAGTTTTAAAATCTTCTGTTTTTTTCTACATTTCTTTCCTTAGGGAATAATGAAGCTCCCACTTGTATGTTTACTGTTGCTTTCTACCACTGCACTCTGTCAGGAATCTACTGTTAACCTTCGTTACCGGAAATTTATTAACCAGCATATCAATGCAGATATGAGCCATACACAGTGTGATGCTGTTATAACCAGAAAGGGTATCTCAAAAACCGACAGCAACCTTTGCAAGGAAACCAACACTTTCATCCGAGCCACAGCAGGCCTTGTTAAACCAATTTGTGGGAGAGCAGGGGAGCCATATGGTGCAATGAGGATGAGCCTTCTACCTTTTGATGTTGTTGTCTGTACTCTGAGGAACCAAGGTGCCAGGCAACCACACTGCCAGTACAGGGGGTCGAGACGTACCAGAAGAATTGCAATCAGATGTGAGCAAGGCTTTCCTGTGCACTATGACGGAGATATTGTAGTTATCAATGACTGATTAGCTCCAGTGCTTCTCTGTGTTCAGTTCAATAAAAAAAGTTGTTAAATTTTAATGTCTGTCTGTGTGTGTGTGTAAATAAACACTATAAGAACTGCATTATTAAAAAAAACAGTATTCCAAACATAACTCCACTTGTTTAGAAATATCAGTAGACATGTTTTCAGGTACACTGTGAGAACAACGATTTTTTATTGCAATACAATGAAATCATTTTCTAACTAGGCATCGCCACAGCAAAACTAGATTTATAAAATACCGGACTTGATTGCAAATTATTGGACGGACTATTGTGTGTGAACAGTGTTGCATATAACCTAGTTATTATTTTTTGTTAAGATTTTAAAGCCACAAAATGCTAAAAAAAGAACTGTTTGTTAAATTCAAATCAAAATACAATAATTTACTTCATCATTCCCCATATCTAATCATCTTATGCCACCAGTACTTCACTAGTTTCCCCAAAAGTTATTATTCCATTCTACAATTTTTTTTCAGCGTTCTACTTCCAGCAGTTTATAATATGTCCAATGTTCCTAATGCAGGGTTAGCTGCGTTTCCCCACACATAGACAACATACTTTGGATGGAGAATCAATATGATCTCCGTAAATGAGAGGTTTTGCTTTACGTGGTTTACTATGTGGGCTGGTAGAGCTGTTGCCTTGCAGCAAGAAGGTCCTGGGTTCAATTCCCGGTCCGGGGTCTTTCTGCATGGAGTTTG
>JAUZNJ010015873.1:0-17501 GCA_034780135.1 Jordanella pulchra
CTGGGTCGCCCGCGTCGAGGACTAAGGCCTCCGTACATGGGTCGTGCGCACTAACCCCTGCGCCACCTGCACGCCCAGTATATTTTGATGTCAAGCTAACTTCACTGTGAGCAGAAACATTAGTGTTCTAGCATCGTCCAGTTTATGATCAGCTTAATGTTACTTCTAAGGCTGTTAACATCGTGATCAGAGATCATTGATCTGGGTCAGATGGTTCAAATCTAGAGAGAATGAGGCGTTCTAATAAAAGAGCGATTTTAAATAGACACCAGAACAGATTTAGGAGTTAATGAAGCGGATATCAAGTTTTCGAAATGACCCAGACCTCTAAACTAATGAAGATTCAGTAACGTAGTTTAAAGGTCAGGTCTGAGTTACGAAAACAATCATTTGAAATATTAGCAGAGCTTCCTGTTTAGATTTCAGTCTCTATGCAACTGTTGGTTATTAAAGCCAGAGGTATAAGCACTTGTGTTGAGTTAAACTTGACTCACTGATTGGACTTGGACTCTTTAATTAGTTCTTATTAAAGTCAAACATTTGCCTTGCAGAATAATAAGTTGCAAAATGATTTATTGGGCCTCAAATTTTGGTTCCTCATCTCATTGTTTTAATGACGGCTCATAGGACTTAAACTTGACTTGCTTACTTGTTAGTGTTAAATTGTAACTTTAAAGACTTTTTATTTAAGAAGTAATGAGCTGGTCCCTCCTCTGTCTAAAGCTTGTTACGTATCTTAATAAGTCAATGTAAACTTCTGACTGGTATTGTATTTGTCACTATCTTTCGTGCTCAACTCACAGTCCCTACAGAGTAGTTTGCTGTAGAGGGATAATATCTGTGGAAAGGAGCATCCTGTTAGTGAAACTAAAGCCTTGACTGAGGCACTCAGTATGTGGCGTTCCTGACACGTAAAGAGGGATGTGTCCATGACAGAAGTGATGCACTTGTTTGGTTAATCATCAACATCCCTCTAATGAAAAGTCCTTGATAAATTATATCCCAGGCTGCTTGGTGAATTCACAGCTGCGGAAAAGCTTAACAGGCTTGATGTTTATGTTTGTATGTTGGTGGATGTTTCTGACGAGGTTGGAGGACGGAGGGTTTGTGACTCAGTCTGAGAGACTGTTTCACTCGTCCCTGCATTAGTCACACCAAGAAAATACATAGATTTCACCACCCAGCCTCTCCTCTCGTCAGTCATAGCAGCAAACCTTTTAGTCAGAAGCGGAAGGACTGGCTTTGTTTGCATACGATGTGGGTCAAAGGTTCCGCCCATGAGGTCTGCCTGGCTGGAATCAGCGTTTGAACTACTGCAATGCACCAAAGCTACACTTTCATCTTCACCAAGTTTTAAAGAAAAAAACAAAGAAAATATGAAAAAACCTGAATAATTAAAGTGAAATGTCTCAGGCTGAGTTTCTTTTTATTCAGACTTTTTCTTGGACTGTTTCAACCTACAGTCAAAGCAGTTCTCAGTGACTGGGTTCAGGGTCACTTAGGTAAACCTGAACCTCTGTTTTATGAAGACCTATTATTTTGGGGCAACAGTGGAATAGAATCCAGTTTGTCCTGCAGCTGGAGGGTTGCTGGTTTAACCTCAGCGTGTTGCCTTCCACCCACAGCACCTACTGATGGTGGTCAGAGGGCCGGATGGCGCCTGTTTACGGCAGCCTTGCTTTTGTTGATGTGCCTCCGGGCAGCTGTGGCTACAGTGTGTGAATGTGTGGCTTAATTACTGAATGTAGTTTGAAACACCTTTGGAGTCCACTGACTTGAAAAGGTTCTATGAAAGTACAAGCCATTTACTATTATATATGTATTTACCATGTATTTCTGAACTGTCTGCTCAGAAGAGCTTGCTTCATTGCTGGGACAAAATTGAGTCCTTTTCCAGACTGGTGCTGTTTTTGGGGTTCAAAGACACGATGAACATGAAGTTTCTGGCTCTCATCTTTGATCATGATATTTGGATCATGATTGGAATGAGAGCTTAGTGTAAGTAAGGCATGGGATGCATAGCTCTGTTGTTGGTGGAGCTCAAAGTGAAGCTGGTGCTCCTCTGCTTTGTAAGAGGTTTGGATGGTTTTCCAGACACATTCTTATGAGGAGATATTGGGTCAAGCCCACACAATTCGTTTCAGTTTATTTATTTAGTGCAAATTCAAAACACATGTCATCTCAGGACACTTTACAGAGAAAATACTGTCAGATTGGTTAGGAAAACAAGTTAGGTGCATCCAGTCATTGACTTTCATTTGAGGAACTATGTGCAAGATTGTTACTGTCCTGGGATCACCCACAATAATCAGAGAGTGTAAGGAAACCAAACCCCACTGAATCTGTCACCTTGGCTTTAGATCCCAGAATGTTAAAGGATAGAATATTCTTTATTTTAAAATAGAAAACACTGAATATCTTCACTTGCATTAGTAAAATGAATACTGCAGGGACCCAGAGGGACTGAAACATTGTTTTTATTGTTGCCAAGTATTTTTTCAACATATCTAATTTTGTCTAAAACAAAAGAAAAAATGATTATGAAGTATTTTGAGCTTCAACAAAATACATTTCTTTCCTATATGTTTGACATAAGAGTATATAGAAATATTTAGTATTTTTGGGAAGGGCACATATTTGATTTGGAGTGATTTGAATCCGGTTTGAAGAATTGAAAACATCATAATTAGCAGTTTGTACCTTTTTGTTGCCTCTTTGTTTGCCTACTGCTTTATGTCTGGGAGATGTGTTTGTCCATGGGAGCCCTCTACTGGACACCAGTGGCAGAACAATCTATGCTGCTAATCAATACATCTATTCATCTTTCTATACAGGTCATTTTCATTCATTTTGTATATTAAGAAATTAAAGTGTTTCTACATTATTGAAAGGTTTATCCTAGATAAACTGGAATTAGTTTTGTTGCACACAACATAAAAATTTTGATTTGTTTTATTTTGCTTTTTTGTGTTTGCAATTTTAATCACCAGCAATGTATTCATTTATTCCTATTATATTTACTATAAATTTTTAAGTTATTCCAGTGCTAGACTCATTGATATTTTTTACTGTCATATTTTCTTATATGTTCCATACTTTTCACATTTATCTAAATAACTACACAATCCTAAATAGGAAATGTAATATATACTATATACTTGTATATATTTTAATCTAATTAAATTATTAACTAGATTTAACATTTTGAAAAGGTATAAAGGTCTAGTTTTATTTTAAAAATAAATGGAAATATAAAGTATAGACATTTAGCCCAAAATTCTTAGTGTTTCATTTCTCAAAACAAGACTAATGAAAAATAAAACCAATCTTATAGGGATTTAAGATGACAAAATTAGTGACTCTCCAAAACCTTTCAAAAACAGAAAGCATAAAAAAATCTGTTTTTTGCGACGTTTTTATTTTATTATATAACAAACAAAAGTGAAAACGCTCCTGTTTGACGCAGTTTTAGTCATTCTGATGACCCACTTTGACTTCCTCTGGTACAAAGGGCAGTCATAAGGGCGGTGAAGGGGTAAGAGATTTGCATCAAATATTTGACGCTGTTATTCGAGATCCAGCAAATAGCAATTCCAATTTTATGAAAACAAAAGTGTTCTGATCAGACCTTCATCACTGCGTTTCTATCCTGTATTTGCTTTTTTTCTGTTAAATCAGTCGTAGATGTTAACAGAAACTTCAAACTTTATTACTTTATGCAGCAGGTTAAACCATGTGCACTCTTCTTATCATCTGAACATTTATGTAAAAGCAGCTTTGAGATATCAGATTGTCTGATCCAACGATTTTCAAGGTCATGTTTTTGTTTAGAGGAGATTTGGGTCACTTGGTGTCTGTGAGTCAGATGAAATGCAGGTTTTTCCGTTGACTTAGGGAGGCTGTATACACTCTGGTAAAGATGACATCAAAAGTTAAAATGACATTTCTAGGATTCCCGTTATCTTTTATCTCAAGCTTGCTCTGTTTTTAGACAGAGTGGGGCCTCTGTGGCAAGCAGAGAACCTGCTGTGGCCTCCCAGTGCTGCAACATTCAGGCATTTGTCCACACAGCTGGTCACTGTTTGTGCTTTGTTGAAGGAAACCTATGTAAACTGGTGTTTGTCTCAGATTCTCTCTGGCGTAAAGGAAGTTTTAGATGCAGCTAGCTCCCCTGTGGCATGAGCTAACAACACTTTAATTCAGGCCTGGCCATATTTAGGCAGAGCTCGGTGCTGTGTAAACACACCACTTACTGCCAAGGGGAGGGCTCACCCCTGCACTCATGTCTGTGTCCATCAACAGTGGATTGCAGAGCCGCCTGTGGAGAAAGGTGATGAGGATTCTGAAGCTGGCAGCATTTAGGGACCAACACAAGTGGCTCAGAGCATGTAGTGCATTAGTATAAGAGAGGGTTGTGAGTCATTCTTCATGCCCCTGCTGATCTTAGATGGATGACTTTGATGACCTGTGAGGACGACAAGTGCAGAGTGAGTGATCGGTTTTAGAGGGAAGTTCTGTTGAAGCCACACAGCAGCATGAGTGAAGCCCTGCTGGAAAGCTCCGGAGAGGCGGCTTGCTTCCCACTCAGCAGTGCTCAGCCCATTAAGCTGCAGCAGAGGTCACCGTCCGGCTCACCCTGCGGATCTCCCAGGATGTCCCCTTGCGATTCCTCTCAGGACTCCCCTCGACATTCTCCGCTGCTGTTTCGCAGGCTCCTGATGAACCGCAGCATCTCTCTGCAGCGCCGCTTCACCTTGGCACATACGCCCAGGTATTGCTTTATTGGAAGCTGTGGGGGGGGGGGGTGCTGTGGATTTAATGCGCTTTGTTTTGAGCAGGAGGCTTGGATGGAACAATAACAAAGTTTACCTTAGATAACAGTCTATAAACCTTACGTTGTTGTGTAAAAATTAATAACAGTGTGGTTTCAGTCAAATATTGTTTTATAGTACTATATAATGAACAAGTAAAGGATGAAATAAGTTGTCAGGCCAGAAGATGAACGTGTCTGAAAATGCTGTCGTTGATAAAGAGGAAAAGACCCAGAAAGAACTAAACCAGAACCATGATGGTTTGGATTCAACAGAACCAATTATGATCAAGTTTCTAGATATTAACTCGTTAAAAATCAGTTAGTTTCCACTGATTTCTGTCAAACTGCATTATTTTAGAAAGTCTTGAGACATTGCATAAATTATGGGCACAATCTATCCCTTTCATGGCTTCATAAAACATGAGTGAAAGTTGACATAAAGATGATCTTTAAAACTTTTAACAGACATTTTAAAAGTCGTACAAACACAAAGCGGTGAAGTGAGAAGATATTATGCTTTTCTTTTTTTTACTCCATGGAGACTGAAAAAGTCTGCTGTATGTTTGTATTCAGCCTTTTTTCTCTGATGCCTTTAAACAAAATCGAGTGCAATCAACAGACTTTGAAGAGATGTTAGTAAATAATGTCCACCTTTGATTTAATCTCAGTCTATACTTTAGCGAATGCCTCAGCTGTTTTTCATCAAACATTAGTGAATAAACAGCTAGGGTAAGGGGTGCATTTATTAGATGCAGAGATTCACAGCTCTGGTGGGTGTTTCTGTGGACAGGAATTATTTAACCCTTCACAAATCTAACCTCTAAAACATTTGTGCTATCAGATGAAACCAAAACTATGCATACTGGCAACGAAAAGCGTATGTGAGAAGGTTTCTGCGCCCTTCTGAATCCAGCATCTGCTTCATGAAACATGGTGGCGGCGGCATCATGATGTCGGGATTCTTGTTTCTGTTTGTAGAAAAAAATAAAGCACCTGGATCTTCTTCTTTAAACCTCACATTGTTACACTACTTTGTCTTTTCTAATACCTGAAATCTGTTTTGGATGTTTTGAAATGGGACGCCAAGGATTGCATGCACGTTTGGAAAGCATTGTATCCATCTCTGCAATTAACCTTGTCTCATTGTTTTTATATTTTTCATCAAGGCTATAAATTTTGTCACGGGATGTGTTTTGCTTAAAAAAACAGCTCAATTTTCTCATGAGAACGTAGCGCTTGGGAATCATGATTTCACTGACGTCGAGACCAGTGTCATCTGAATTGACTTATTGTTCCTGAAATATAAAAAGAAGGTCTTGTTCTGAGCCTAAGGTGTTCAGGAGGCTCAACGCAGGTCATGTAGCAAAGAGAAAGGTTCCCGTGGCAACAGAAAGGTTGTTTGTGTCTGACCTCAGGTTTCTGTGTTGCTGAGACAAGGCTCTGTTAGGGGAGAGATGGAGGACAGCTCGCCACAGTTAACACAAGGCTGGCCCTTCATGGCTAACCTTTCCCTTGTTTTTCTCATGACTGCAGAACAGGCAGCTTGTGTCTAGTTTACGTCAGAAAAGTACAGGATCATGCCATATGCTTATGTTTAAACAAGGTCATCACGTTTTAAAAGTATCCCTGTTATGCATTTTGATGGACTGAGATTGCAGAAGGGTATGATTATTACAGGAAACGGATTTCTTGATTGAACATCTATTAAAAAGGTGAAGGGACTTACTTTCTAGTCCCAGCCATGACCCTGTAGACCACCTGAAGAAACTCTGTGAAAGCTGCAAAAACTGGAGCTCATACTGCTTTTTGTTTTGTTGCTAAACACGCTCTAGACGGAAGGAGAGTTACCAGATTATACAAAACAAAAACTCGAAACATACTTATTAATTTGACAACCTATTGCTGATTGATTACTGACATTTGTTGTCAGAGTAGACCAATATTGCAACATTTATGATTTAGTTTTATACCACAGTGTTGCGGCATAACAATGAGGAGCAAGATGGCTGCCTTATCGGTTTTCTAGCAGACAGTCACTGACACTTTCCACAAGGTGGATAAACCAAAAAAGATAAAAAAAATCCAATGAAGTTGACTGTTTATAGCTCTTTTTTATTCAAGAAACTGAAAGAAAAGTTCATCAAATTTCTTGTGGGAAAAGTTCTCCTGAATCAGTAAAAGCAAAATAATAACTTTTCATCCCACCAGTTTCTGCATAGATCACCTGGATCAAAGTCGTGCCGTTCATGAACTGCGGTCCGGGGGCCAAACATAATCCTGATAACTGTAATCTAACTATGGCTAAAGCTATGGAGTACGGTCAGGACAGAGATGAAAGACCAAAGACCCACACTAGAGAGACAGACTGACGGCTGCAGTTAGAGGTTTTCATCACATTTTTTGATGTAAGGTTTTGTGAGGATATGCTTGGTTCAATCTGATATCAGCAAATCTCACAAAACCTCTTAAGATCAAGTACGAGTTCAGAGCAAATAAACATGTTTGACAAGGAAGAGGTGAGTGTCATGCCTCCAGAGACAAATGAAGGCAGTTACCAAGTCAGCCTTTTAACACTTGGAGAACATTAATGTCCAAGTAGGATCTAGAAAAACTCTTTCATTCATTTATCTTTAGTAGAATTAATCATTGTAACAGTTTCTTCATAGGTTTGTCTAAAAAGTCAATCAGACAGCTGCAGCTGATCCAAAACGCTGCTGCCCGTGTTCTCACTAGAACTAAGACAGTAGAGCACATAAGCCCGGTTCTGAAGTCCTTCCACTGGCTCCTTGTAGCTCAGAGAATAGACTTTAAAATCCTTCTGTCAGTCTATTAATCACTAAATGGATCAGTACCTCAATACATAACAGATTTGTTGTCAGTGGATCAACCTTCCAGAACCTCTCAGGTCTTCCAACTCTTTCCACCCAGAACTAGACCAAGAGCTGGATCCTTGATTTGAGGTCGGGAGATCCCGACACTCTTTGGAGTGGACTGGATTACAATTAACATACAACACACAGCTGCAATACCTAATAAGATATCACATTTAGCATGACATCTTGGAACGGCTTGTTTTTCTGGTAGCTGTAAGCCATAAACATCAAAATGAATAAAAATGCAAATACACTGTTTATCATGTAAGAAATGATCAAAATGCTACATTTACTGAAACACATAAACTGTTATACAATAGTTTTGTCAAGGTGGGGCTGTGTTTTATATTATATGGACATTTTAATAGAGAATTATCTACTTTTATTCTGTAGCTTTCTTTGGCAAATCAATTCATAATTGAGCTTCTTTATATTACATTGTCAGTTATTTCTAACTCATTTTATTTAGTGACGCTCTTGCACAGCTTTAAAAATAGAGGAATATTTCTGTGATGCACTCTGACATTCACATTGGTGACAGCCAGTGAGCTAAACACAGACTTTTTATTCCTCTCATTAATCCACTTAATGCTCAACTTAAACCCAATCAGCCGAAACATTTGATATAAACCTGCTAATAAAAATTACTTTGCCAATCGAATGCGCAGCAGCAGTAAAGCAATTACAGCTTATTAAGTTTTCACTGGGTGTGTCTCTGAATACATTTAAAAAGTCACCAAATCACTTTAAGTCTGTGTGGCAAATAGAAGAAAAGAAAGCTGTAGCTTAAAAGATAAATATCCTCATCACATGCCAAATGTTATTAATGACCTAAGAGAACACTTTTTGAGGCCTTTATCAGAGACTCAGCTCTAGCACACTGGATAACATTTCTTTACTTGTAAAATAAAACCATCTGTCACCAGATAAATATGAAACCTGCATGCCTCTGCCCCCCCCCCCCCACAGTTAGCTGTCTCGGATCCCCTGGCTGTTGGTCTGCATTTAACTGCATTCAGGACACAAAGTACAAATATGACACTTGTTTACAACATGCATTTCAACGATGTCATGCTTCTTGCTCATTAGGTGTTTAAACCTGTTTGTTTTGCAAGTAGGTTTTTTTTATTTTCTATTTGTATGCCAGTCTGCAAACATGCGCACACATTTGGTGGGATGTTGAATTTGAAGAGAGTAAAAAGTATAGTTTTTGTGGCATTTAAACCTGTCCCTAGCATGAAAGAGTTATAAAAAAAAAAACAACAACCACATCTGAAAACCATCAGATAACCCACAATTACACTCATGGTCAAAGGTAACTGTATCCTGTTTGTGTAAAACCCTCTCTGGCTAATAAGAGGTTATAGCATTGCATACAGCTGACCCTAAGGAAGGAACATGTGGGGAGAGAATTGTGTACGAAAAAAATCAGTGGATATTTTATTTGAATAATTGAAAATTGTGCCCCTTTGAGTCACTTTACCAACACTTTAAAAACAAAATGTAAAGCCAGTATTATATGAAAACAGGGCAAATATTGTGACTGATCCATACAATCTGTAATATTTTTCAGTGGTTGGAAAAAAAATTGTGATTAAAAGGCAAACAGTCCATTCTGGCAGAATTTATCAGCAACCTTACCCAACTGTAGCGCTAAAGCACATTCCTTTTTAGTAAAGAACTGTTGAGGTGAAATATGACTATTTTATCATATTTTTAGGGATTGTTTTGGATTTAATAGTGATGTGCTGTGCCTCATAAAAAGAGTTTTCAAATTTAAATTTTTACTGAAGAAAAATGTATAATGTCCAACATCACATAAATGTAATAAACCTTGGTCCTGTTATCATTATGATAAAAAAATAACAAAAATATAACCTAAAGTTAAGTCATTTCATTATATCAGATTTTCCTCTGATTTTGATTGAACAAGTAAAGACAACATTTTATACTTTTATGGGGCCTGGTAAGATTTGTTTCAAAATCCAATTTAATAGCACTGAGGGTAATGAAAGACTGTCAATTTTATTGCTACATAACTATATTTGACTTTTATACCAATAAAGATTAATACTAGGATGCTAAATGACAATGAAAATTAGAAGCAAGAAGAATATTTTTCTAGGTGTATAGGCCAAGATAAAATCAATCCAAAACGTACTGCAAAGAAAAAAAAATGAGACTAGGAAACACAAAAATAACACTATCACAGAAAACACATACAGAGCTAAAACGCTGCAGAAGAGAAATGCTGCATTCATAGAAAATAAAGAGCAGGAAATTGCAAATTGAATACAAATATAAAACTTACTGCAAATGATTAAAACACAAACACATAAAACCAATTCAAAGGAAAATGCAGCAGTTGGCAAAAACAGCCGCAAGCTAAGAAAAGCTGCAAACTAGTGTTGGAAAATAAGTTTTCCAGACCACTAGGGGGAGATGATCACCAACTCACATAGGATTAGAGCCTTAATAAAGTCATGAATGGGATGTATTTTTATTAAAACACCAAAAAAAACAACTTTTCTTTCTTTTACTTCCACCAACAGTTCTCTGGACATGTATCCTGTTTATTTTGCCAAGGGTTTGGTCCACAGACGTTGATTCCTAGTAATGTCTATGGTTAGTTCCATATCAGTTAACGATTGTCGCCCCCTAATGGTTTGGAGCATCTCTCTTGTGCAGAGATCATTTCTAGATTCTCTTAATTTGCAGTTGCTGTTTTGGCTGCTAGTAGGAATTTTCCTTTGCATGTGTTTTTTTTGTGTGTGTTGGCATCATTTAGTTTGCAGCAGGTTTTGTGTTTGCAGGTATTTGCACCCCTCATCCACTATACTGCGAAACTCCCTGATAAAGTTCCGAAAGAGTTTTCAGCATCTCTTAAAATTTGCATTATTCTAAAAAGCAAGCTTAATATTAACAGTGTAAGACCATTAAGCATTAAAAAAATTAGATGAATTAAAGGCTGCAGTTGCTGTTTAAGCTGCTACACTGGCAGAATATTCAGGCCTCTCACTGCATCAAATATTTATAGGATCCCTTATTTCATAGATCCAAGGCACTTGACACCAGCCTGATAATGACAGGGCCGGTAATTACATATCCACACTAACTGATTATGGTTTCATTTTTTATTTATTTGTTTTTTTTGCAAAAAGATGGATAAAAAAATCAGATAAGTTGAATGTTAAGAAATAAGCAAAACACAGATGGCAGACTGTAGACACTTGTGATTATGGAATGCATTGTTATTGTGCTGTCAGAGATAAAGGATGGCCATAACATTTGCATCTCCTAGAAAGGAATCAGGCAAAAATAGTGTCTCATGTAATTCATAACATTTTTTTAATTATAAGGATTTTAAAAAGCTCGTGAAATAAAACACATCAGGCTTTAGAATATCAGTTTGATCAGCTCAGAACGATTAACATGTTCAGACATTCTGAAATGTATTTTCATTGTTCTTCAGAATTTTACTTACCAACATAAAAACAGAAAGCGCTGCACCCAGCATGAACATATTTAACTTGGCCACAGCATGCAGGATGAGATGCTTTGGCAGTCGTAGGCAGTAGTCTGCAGCCAACAACAACATTCTCCCATGCTGCTGATTATCTGATTAGAATGCTGAGGTCTCATCTCTAAATGCTTATCTCCACTTTACAAGAATTGGACCTATAATTGTCAGGAAGTTATGTCACAGAAAAAAAAAAAAATCAAAGTTTTGGAGTTTAAATGCAGGTTAGTGTTTAGCTGGTTCCTAAAGCTTAACCCAAAATCCAAAGATAATCCATTTTGTCGAATCACATTCGAGCCAAACTAGATTAGATGCTGACAACTAGTTAGCATCCTTCAGGACGGTCGTCCTGAAATAAATTTCTCACATCTCTCCAGGTATCTCCATCTTTTCTATGTAGTATGTGAATAAGGCAGATGTTATTATAAATTGGTGATACATTATTTAATGTAGCAGGGATAGTAACAAAGACCCTTCAGTTCACTATTAATTAGGAGCAAACATTTATAATTCTATACAAAAAGCAATTTTGAATTTAAACTTAAACAATGTTGACATTTGCTGTAGTTTTAGCTGTTATGGAGAATGTTTAACAGCAGAAAAAAATCTCCAATGTTTCTGTTTATTTGATATTTTCTTGCTCAGGGTTAGATACAGTTTATTACACAGGTATTCACAACTTTCTAGATGTTGTCATATTACAACCTCAGAATTCAGTGTATTTCATGTGATTTATGGCAACCAACACCAACCATATGGTTATTAATTAAAAGGAAAATGTGTGTATGCATTTTTTTATTCAACCTTGTTTATTTTTTATCCTCTCAGTAAAAGCCACTGCAGGATAAAAAACAAATCAGAAGTTTTTTAATTAGTGCTTCTTTGTTAAAATGAATATTTCCTTGGTTCCAGTTGTTCGATGGAGCCTTAAAGAGTTTCTTTAAAAACTTCAATAAACAAACAGCTTCATGACAACAAAGGCCTTGAATGAGGACCTGGGGGAAGATGGTGCTCTGCTGAGGAGAGTTGTGCTGTACGTTGGCTACATGCAAAATTGTATGTGTAGCAGAAAACTCAATCTGCACACCACCCTTATTTTAATAAATGGTTGTGGCATCGTCAGGCTGTGGGCAGGTTTCTGCTTAGAAATCTGCCTGAAGCTGCAAACAGTCAAGACTGGAATCCTGATATGATTCAAACTGCAGGTCATAGAAAATCTCCATCCAACCTACATAGAAGAAAAGAAGGTGGAATAAAAACCTCTGTCTTTATATTAGCAAAAGTGAAGCAGTAACTGAGGATATATATTTTAATCAGGTGATTTAGTCATATTCAGTGGGAGTGGGATAATAAATGGGTCTGAATACAGATGCACTACATTTTTTTCCATTTCTAAATCATGCTTGACCTGGTTTCAGTCTATTTCAGTCCCATTGAGATGTTTTATTTGTGATGGTTTTAAATGGTTTCAACACTTTTGCAGGGCATTACATATTCCTTTACAGAAGCCCAATAAAAAAAGAAAGGCATAGAAAAGTGCATGATCATTTTGCTTTCTTTTTTCTTTGCATGCTCACATGTTTTTCACCTCCCCCCACCATCCCAGCTTGCCTGCCCAGCACCAACTCTAACAATATCCTGTTGGCTTCAGGGCAGCAGAAGGAGGCTATCTGGCCAAGCTGCATGCAGATCTCACGTGTCGATGAAGGCGGTGTCATGCAAACTCTGCCAGAAAGAAAACATCTGTCAACCATGCAGTCAGGGCTGTCAGAGCTCTGTTCACCCCTCACATTGTTTCCCTTTGCAACCTGAATGTGTCTGAGTAACTGGACATGGGAGGAATTCTCTTGTTTTGGACACCTTCAGCTAAGGTAGAGGCGCAGCCAGGATCTTAAACATGCCTGTCCGGACTGTGGATATTCTGCATAAATCAGACTTCTTGACAGCTTCGAGCACACAGTGGGCTGTCCTAAGCTCCCACGGCCACCCAGGGCACTCTGTGAGCATGCACCCTGTCAGAGGAAGAGGTTAACCCCTGCAGTGTCACTGATATCAGCAGCAGTTCCACTCTTCCCCTTTCTGAGAAGTCCATGAGTGAAGATGTGACAGAGTCCGAGTTATTCGAAAGATTTCTTGTTTCTCTTTGGGTTCTATGAAAATCTTTTTGTTCTGAACTTTTTTGATCTTTAAGGACCTCTGGCATGCAGATAAACTTTGTCACATGTGGGATTATTTTTGGCTGTTTTTTGAGCACAACTATTGAAGAGGAAAGACTAACTCAAAAACTCTTTGTGCAGCCAAGTCTGCAGGTATAGCAGCTACATTTCTTCCTTCATGAGACTGGGTAAACATCTTAGCAACCCTGTTGGGGCTTGCCTGGGACTCCTTTAGATGAAGACTACAGCATTCCTTCATGACGTTTCCCGTGCACCATGAGGCGATGAAAATGATTCCTATATGTTTTCATTCGGATCCCATCAGTTTGGTTTATCAAATGAAGAGTCTTGTGGGATGAATCCAGAAGTCTGTTTGTAGGAGAAAGGAATTTATAAATCCTGGAGTTAGCACAGTTCAGATGTGTTGTCAGATCCACAGCTGAGCCTCCTTCTAGGAAGAATTTCAAAAGGAAAATGAACAAAGAGGTCCGAGTGGCAAAGAAGGGGCCGCCAAGTAGCTACGGACACGGTCGGAGGCACTCATGCTTGGGGTATGTTCCCAAACTAGCTCCTGTATCTTTCCAGTGCTGATGGTCATTGGAGGGTGTGGAGTGCTGCAGGAAGGACTCATTAATTCACTGATTGATTTTACTTGCTATACAAAGTAAATAAAAACAAAAGAAAGGAGCTTACAGAAAATAAAAGGAATGCAGTTTATTTTCATTAAGCAATGTTTTTATATATATGTATATTTAGATTCATTGAACAGTAACAGTATTCATGAATATGCGAATTGGATGATAGAGAAGCTATAGCTAAACTCAGGAGGGAAAAATAGTTCAAAGGCTGTAAATAAAAAGTCATAAAGTAAGAAACTTAAAAGGATGGAAATCAGATCCAATGAGTTCCTGATGGCTCCACATTCGTGCTGTTAGTTCTGTCAAATTTCAACTGACCAGAAGGTTTTAAAAGTATAAAAAGCTGTTCTAAAGTTTGGTAGTGATGTCAAGAAAATCCACAATTATTATGATCTGCTACAACATGAAGGAGCGCTAAGAAATTCTGTTTCAGAACCGATCCACGTGGACTGGTAAATTTCTTTAACAAATAATTTATTTTTTCTCATCCAGACATTTGATTTATCCTAAAAAGATGACAATAATAAATGTTTAAAGTTAGTATAATGTGAGTCTAAAAAATATATAACTTTCAAAGTTTCAATCTTAACTTGCTTATTATTAACTGTTTTCAGCCAGTGGCTGAAAGTGTCTACCAGCAGCTTGATGAACAGCTCACACCTCTTATTGTTCACACTTTACTGATGTTAAAGCAGGAAGGAAATGACATCATAGTAATTTTTTTTCATAAACAGAAATCTGACAACTATAGTTGTCATTTCTAGGGTCATATTCTCTGACTGCTATGTACAAGTTCCATCATGTTTGTGTGTCGTTTTACTGTGATCCTGACCGTTACATCTCTCCCAAACAGCTTAGATTTACTTAGATTAGTGAACATCCACTTTAAACTCCGCCTCTCCCAAATGGATTTAGGTTTTGACCATTTACTCATTAGATTTAAACCCTTCACTGTTGATCTGGTTGGATGTTTTGGGTCATTGTTCTTCCTGTAGATTAATCTTCTGTAGTCTTAACTCCTTTTGAAGTAAAACAGGTTTTCTTCCAGTACTTTCTGTATTTCGCTCCATAAATCTTCCAATAAACTCTGAAAAGTTTAGCTGCCAGTGGTAAAAAAAAAAAAGGATCCCCACACCATGATTCCTCCCCCACCATGTTCAGTTGTGGATGTGGTTTGTTCAGTGCAGATGTGTTTCCACTGCATTGCTTCATTGGATTCTTTTAATCCAAACATCTTTCTCAGATTTCTGCTCTGTCACCTTATTGGCATAAAACAGGACTTATGGTTTTCTTTTTACTCTCTTTTTTTAAAGGCAGCAGTTTCCCCCACCTGAATTTTTCAGTTTAGGTGTTTAATCATGAAGGACTTCGTGCTACGTAAGATGTTGAAAACGTTGATCATTGTCTCATTAGCTAACCTTGCTGTAAGCTCCCCCATTGCTTTCTCCTTGACTACTTTGCTGTTTCCTGTTCTTTGAAAAGCTGTTTGCTGACTGAAGACAGATGGTTGTTTTGCTGTTGAGGGAAACAGTGGAAGGAACTGAATATAAATGCTCACCAAACTCTTTATATTTTCCTTTTATAAATGAAATATAATTATGTATTTCCATCCCTTTTACTGTGCAATTATACACTACTACTGAATTTGAAGGGCAGTATTTGATATTATGGCAGTTATGCATAAGATTGTGAGCATTATTTTTCTGCTGGTATGTTGCCCAACACTTAGTGAGAGGAAGTTAGTTTTCTTTGTGGTGAAACTTGGTTAATAGAGTTCCTGTTTATTTGTTTTTTATCTCTTAAAGTCTCTCGAAGGCATTCTTTTTTCTGTGTTCCAATAGAAGGAGGATGTTTGGAGGGTTTTTAGCCTGTTATAACTGACATCACTACAAAGAACTGACTCGTTTTACTCTGCTGATATCCACATCCTCTGCATTCTTGTGCATTTTAATGAGATACTAAGTTTTTATTTTTCTTTAGCGTGTTTGATTTAGTTTGTGCACATTTCAATGTAACGTATCCTATACGAGTTCTGGCTGACATCTGTCAGCCTGGTTCTGGCTCTGCTAGTGGTACACATGAAGCTGTTTTGGGTTTACAGGAAAACCAACTTGTTCTTCACTCTTCTGTTGGGTCATTTGGTGACTCAGCAGCCTAAAATATAACCTGACATGATCACAAACATACACCACACCTTCATGTCAAAGCAAACTTTATATGTTTCTGCATTTACTTTACGCTACCTTTTATTTCCTTAAACTTCGCCTCCCATAGTTTTAATCTATGTAAACAATGGCTTTTTTTTTCTTTTTTCAAGTTTTCTCACGATAACATATTGTACCATAGGAGCTTAAACATAAAGGAAGGAAATATTTAGCTAAAAAGTACCAGCCTGTAAAAATATATCCACAGCAGGACAACAGTGTCTTCCAATCTGAAAAACCACGCGTCCACGTAAACACTGTTTGGAAATCTTTACCATATACTGTCTTTAAAACTCACTTTGGAAATAAAAAGGTGTATTTGTAGAGGTCTACAGTATTCCAAAAAATATCCATTTTAAAACCAGTTTCTTTACTAAATATTGTTTTTTTTTTAAAAATCCCAACTCTGACTTTTTCAGGCAAAAAGTTAAAAATATTTTTATATGTTGGGGTTTGATTGGTTTCATAGGTGACCTAATCAGACTGGGGTTTGCATTCCAATAACTATGTATTTCATGCAAACAATAATGGAAAGCTAAAAATCCATGACTGACTTTCTCCCTGATCCCAGTCGGCCTCAGCAGGCCGTTCACACTGAGCGGCTTTCGCTGAGGCAGTGAGGTTTTTTCTTCACTGTTGTTGCGTGTATGCTTGGTCATAATTTAGTAAGTGAACAAACAACAGAAGAATCATATTTTATAAATAAACAGAATATTAATTGAAATGTGGCCATTTTATGACCCTGCTCATGTCTTTCATATAACCATTCTACGTCGAATTTCTTACATCTGTCGTATTCTATTCTCATTTCCTTCATAAACATGGCTCACTGTTGCTATTTTTGCTGTTATCTTTAATATTCATTGTTATGTGTTCTATAGTAATTAGTTTGTAATGTTACCTCATATTATATAACTTATTAGTAGCACTACTAGTATAACTTCAGTACTTTATAGTTGCTGTTCTTTATGTAACGCTGGTACGTTGTTTCACTAAAGCTGGTCAGTCCAGCTCACCACCCAGATCACCTTCAGTGAGACTTTTTTTTTTAAGTCCCTTCACACCCAGAGTGGGGCAGAGTGGGAGTGGGGTGTGGAGTTTGAGAGTCTGGCTGCATTAACACAACAAACCCCCAAAATAAAACTCCCTAAGCTTTGAATAGTCCCCCAGCCTCACCAGCCTGGCTGTATGAGACACGTGAATCTGACACGCTACCTTGTCATTGTGTATGCAAACAGACTGCACCCCCCCCCACCCAACAACCCACCACTGTCACCCGTCCCAAAATCCATATTGA